>JAQQZT010000021.1:1694323-1707348 GCA_030068275.1 Clarias platycephalus
AATTGATTCATGTTTGTGGCTGTAATGTGACAAAATGTGGAAAAGTTCAAGGGGGCCGAATACTTTTGCAAGCCACAATTATTTTATTTTATTTTCTTATGTTTACAACTATATTGTAAACATCAGTTTAAACTGAACTCTAATTTCCAACTTTGCCATTATCTTCTGAACCAATGTTGGGCCAACCTTGGGCCACCTTCCCATTATTTACTGAACCAACGTTGGACAAAATGACATTGGGCTAACCACTGATGCCAACATTGGCCCAATGTATGCACTGCCATTGGCCCAGCGATGGCCCTTTAGCAGTGTGCTATCTGGGCAGTTAACTTTAGCTTTCATACATTGCTTACTAGTGTGTCTTAGCAGCTGATATCTACAGCCTCAAACAAACATCAAGTTAATCAGAACATTGTTGTAAAGTGTCTTGCAAAAGTATTTCACTTTCCCACATTTTGTCATGTTACAACCACAAATGTAGATGTATTTTATTGGGATGTCATGTGATAGACCAACACAAAGTGGCACATAATTGTGAAGTGGAAGGAAAATGATAAATTCTTTTTAAAAAAATGTTTACAAATAAAAATCTGAAAAGTGAGCCGTGCATTTATATTCAGCCGTGTTTACTCTGAGAACCCGTGTGGAACTGCAAACAGGATAATGGATCTCTTAAAACGCTGCATACACGTGGTCATGACCTTCTGTCTAATCACTTGATAAGTGTGTCTGCTGTGAAAATAATTAAATACAACAAAAAAACAGATCATTGCGGAATCAGATACTTGTCTTTCCCAAGAACCGTGGGTGTGATGCTAATTTTATTAAGCTGTGATTAAGCCGTAAACCAGCTCGAGCATAAAATACAGCTCCCTCGATTTGGAGTGTTGCCCACAGGAATTATCTAGAGGTTCCTAGTGAGGTTCCAATTCATGAAATTGCTTTGTGAACTAAGCCTATACTTTCTGATGCTAAATGAACCGATAAGCTCAGGCATTTCGCTAAATCTGTGTTCCAGCTCATAAGTTAGCCCATGTTGGAAATTGATGGCTTACAAATGGCACGCACTAGACACCAACTCCGAATGCAGAGATAAAAGGAGCTCTGATTGCGATTAGCAATTGCTGGACTCTAGTTAACCTGTTTTCAGAACATCTTTCTGATAAAACCAGAATCAACATGAATAAACACATGAACAACAGAAACATTTTCTCAATGTCGGTTTTATTTATTGACACTACACTTATCGATCTGTTGAAAATGTCTGAGTACATTGCCGTTACATGCAAGGCCAACCAATCTTACACCATGAACATGCCAATTATGCTGTGTTTAAGTGGAACTAACAAGCACAATAAGAACATTGTTGCTAGGCAACTAGAAAATAAGTGCTCCAACCTTTAGCTAGATGACGACTGAACGTAACAATTGACCTAGATAGCACTTAGCTCTTTGTTTTTTTTATGTGGAAAAGTGAAAGACTCAGTGACCATGGAAAAGACACCAAGTGGTTTGGATGTCAACATTATCCTCACATTTTTCAGACAATGTAAAGGTAAACAGTGGATACAGTATGAGATTAAACTAGAGATTTTGGACCCCTTGAAAACCTAATATACTGGTCCCACAATCGAAATAAAGCTACCCTTTTCAATTTCCATAGCATTTTTAAGGCCATTCTTGAAAAATGCTGAAACATCCATTCAGCCCTTGGGGGCCCAAAGAATCTTTTCTCTTACTTACCCATTTATGGAAACCTTGGATTAAACTATCTAGAACATCAATATTTGCTTCGGATTCTGAGGCCTGGATGCTACCATGACCTGTCATATGCACCATCACCTGTGACGCCACAACCTGTGCAAACACCCGCAAATACACAAACAACGGCCACCGCCCACCAGCCTTCGATATATTTACATTTCCCCTAGAGCTGCTAATAAAGTGCAACATAAATTCATATTGAAAGTGATAAGAACATCATTGCTAGGCAACTGAGAAATAAGTGCTCTTGGTAACAAATAACTAGGACTAACAATCAACCTGGCTAGCACATGGCTGTCCGATCTTGTACACTAGTAGTCAAAAGTTTAGACACTCCTTTTAATTCCATGGTCTTTCCTTATTTACATTTCATTTCCCACAGTAAAACATTACTGAAGGCGTTCAAAATATGCAATAATCTCCTATGAACCGTTGATATTGAGCTGTGTCTGCTACGTATGGCTCTAATCTGAGATGAGTTAATTGGTGATTTTTGAGGCTGGTAACTCTAAATGAACGTCTCCTCTGCAGCAGAGGTAAGTTTTGGTCTTCCTGGGATGGTCCTTAGGAGACCATCAGTTTTATTATAGTGCTTGATGGGTTTCACAAATGCACCTGACAATCCTGTTCTTGCAAGAACTGTTCCAGAACAGCTGACCTTTGTGTCTGACTGACTGTTGTTGTTGTTTCTTACTTACCTAATTCCATACGTGTTATTTCATAGTTTTGAAATCTCTAGTATTAGTCTGGAATGTAGAAAATACATTACAAAACAAAAAACATTGAATCAGAAGGTGTGCGCAAACCTTTGAATCATACTGTGTATAAAGGCAATGTGGAGGCACAGTGAGTTTATAAAAGAGCTTTGATTCACATTTATTAAATTAACATGTATCAGATACTGTATGTTGATAAATGCTATGTAAAGCAAATGTAATTAAATTGTCAGAATGAATATTGAGGGAGGAACGAGCACCCAAAGTGTTGGCAATGTTAACATTTATCTTTTTATCTCAGTTACAGCTTGTTCATTAAAAACCCCATGAAGTGTACAAATAACCATTGGTGGATTCAGAAACCCATCAAACAAGTTTGCAAATAGACTCCGTTAATTTGAAACAAAACCACAACAGTTCCAGAGCCCACACAAGTCACTGCTAAAGGATTTGACAGTAAATCTTTAAACCTTTCCTTTTATTCATAGGACATGCATTTATTTGAAAAGGAGATCGATTCCTTGTTTAGAGAAGAATCCGATCCAGACAAACACCAGTGAAGCTCTGGCTTACCATCCTGACTCAAGGTCTCAAATATGGCTCTCTGCCAAGTCTGAAATGTTACCTCCTCCCATTCTACCACTGAGGACAAACCACTGAGCTACCACAGCCTAGAGATAAATGGAGCTACAATCTCCAGGACATCTTAAGAACTGTGTTCAGAACCTTGAGGAAGACCATGTACAGATGAGAAAGCATAGGTGAAGGGTGAACACCCTGAGGGTCAGCTCGGTTTCAGCTGAGATTCAACACTCATTATTAAGCAATCGTTAAACAGTCACAACGTTTTTAAGAGCCCTTATGGGCAAGTGCTTGTGAAGCTGAATAGGACTAACGTGATTATATAGTACATATACATGATGTTAGGTCAAATATTTCTCAGTATTGGGAAAGGGTATGACACAGCAACCAGCATAAAAGTAATTGGGTGACGCTCCACACAATAATGGGCCTGTGTTTTGAATCAGTGACATGCTGAGATGGACCTCAGACACGTTGTCAGATAATCCCTGAGTGTTTAAAGGTCTGGCTCTTTGACCTTCGGAACTTATTAAGCATCCTATAAGTATGTTATAATCATGTTTGCATGACCTACAGGTGACTTGTGGAGCAAACGTGAAGTGCTGAAAAATAATAGTTATTGAGAACTTCCCTTGAGCTGCATCATAAGGAGGGTCAAGATTCCTCTGGATCGACTTAAAATAGATGCAAGAACAGGTAGTTAAAAAAAAGACAGTTATGATATGAAGATATGAAGTGTGCATAATGAAGAGAAGCCATGTTTAGTAAAACACAGGGGATACGTACATGGGTAGGATTGATCAAACTTTCCCTGGAGTGGGTTAGAGTTGTTAAAGATTCAGTGGAACAAGTGGGATTGATTTAAATTCTGTGGAATGCATGGGATTGGTTAAAATTTTTGTGGAGTGGTGGGATTAGTAAAAGATTCTGTGGAGTGAGTGGGATTGATATTTTTTGTGGAATGGTGGGGTTGGCTAAAAATTTCCTGGAGAAGATAGGATTGGTTAAAGACTTTTTGGAGCCGGTGAGATTGATATTTTTTCGTGGAATGGTGGGGTTGATTAAGGTTTCAGTGGAGTGAGATTGGTTACGGTTTCTATGGAGTGAGTGGAACTGAATATTTTTTGTTCAGTGGTGAAATTGTTTAAGGTTCCAGTGAAATAAGTGGGATCGGGTAAAATTTGTGGACTGTCTGGGATTAAGGTTTAAGGTTTCTGTGGAGCGAGTGGGATTAGTTAAGGTGTTTGTGGACTGTTGGTTAAACTTTGGTTAACAAATCTTGGTAACTTTTTAATTTTGGGTGACAAGTAAGTGGGAATAATCAAACTAAGATTAGTTAGCGTGGGTGGAATTGTTTAAAATTTATTGTTAAAACGTTATGCTTTTGGATGTTGGTCTCCATCACTGGTTTGTGTGTGTGTGTGTGAATGTGTTTTGTGTTCATCTCACTCTGTGACAGTCTGTCTGTATACACACACACACACACACACACACACACACTGTCCCACTTTTTCACGGCGGCCTCGGTGACGTCACTACACGCCCTTTTGCTTTAGCAACCAACCTCGTAACCAAGCGTGACGCACACGCACGTGCGCGCGCACGAGCTCTCCCCGCTCCGCTCTATCTCTCTCTCTCACACACACACTGAGCGGAGCACAGATCAACTCAAACACACACACACACACACGCGCGTATAAACCACTCTCGCGCTCCTGAGCACGCGGGATCTAAGTGTAACCCAGTCCTGCTGGATGATGATGATAAAGTGCGACACCATTTTGTTTATAACGCACTGTTTAGGTCCCCAGCCAATAGGAAGGCGCCCTGTGATGACGCAGTGTTTGTGCTCCACTCGCAGACTAGCGGAGCGCGCGCTCCGGCCGTTAGCGGACACATGCTGGTCAATGTGCCGCGGCTCGGGGCTGAGCTGCCGCGTGCGCCTCGCTATTGGTTGAAAGTAGGTCAGCGCCACCGGTAAGCTGCACGCCCCGCCCTCGCGGCGGTGAGAGCTCTGATTGGACAACAGGAGACACACCGCGGGCCAGCAACTAATCACAGTGCGCGGGCACTCGGCACAAAACCCCGCCCACTCTCTGTTGTTGTGGGGGCGCGAAGGCGCGCGAGACTTGGTCTTATGGTTTATGGAGTGTATAATGTAACGCAGGAGGAATTCTTGTTATTATTATTATTAGTGGTAGTGGTAGTATAAGTAGTAGTTGTGGTTGTTGTGTTACATTGCTATGCTAATTTTGAACTGAAATGCTCCTGTAATGAATAATTTTGTACTTTTAATATACATTAAAAAATATAGATAGATGGAGGTGATGTGTGATGTGTTCCATTTAAATAGAAATATATAAACACACACACACACACACACACACACACACTATCAGGTGGCAGGGTGAGTTTAGTGTTTAGAGTAGTGGCCTTGCACCTCCAGGGTCTGGGTTTGATTCCCAAAATATGCAATAATCACCTTTGAACAGTTAATGTTGAGATGCTTCTGCTACTCATGATAAATCCTTCATAACGGCTCTAATCTGAGGTGCTGTTGGTTAATTGGTGATTTCTGAGGCTGGTGACTCTAAATGAACGTCTCCTCTGCAGCAGAGGTCAGTTTTGGCCTTGCTTTCCTGGGAAGGTCTTTATGAGAGACAGTTTCATCATCATGGAGCTTGATGGTTTTTTTTACAATTGCACTTGAGAATCTGTTCTTGCAAGAACTATTCCAGAAAGGCTGACCTTCTTGTCTTAAAATAACAACTGACTGTTGTCGTTATTCGCGTTAAATGGCATTTGGCAGAAGCCCTCATCCAGGTCAATTTACAGTCTGTCTTTTTAAACATTTGAGCAGTTGAGGGTTAAGGGCCTTGCTCAAGGGCCCAACAGTGGCAGTTTGCTGGTGATGGGTTTTGAAACTGAGACCTTCCTATCAGTAGTTCTATGTCCTAACCACTGATCTAACTTCCCCCTTTATCACCCAATGCCTTGTTCTAGAATGTAGAAATTAAATCCAAACTTGTGTCCAAACATTGGCCTGGTACTGTACATGTTATTATTATTATTTTTTATATATATATAATTTAAAGTCTGAGCACAGGACATTAAAATGTACACAAGATCAAACAGGCTGTATCACAGCAGCAGCACACTGAGTTGTGAGTTTATTGACTGTTAAGGTCATGTAGCCTGTAAACACTTGCTCACCCACACCCTCTTCAGCAGGTTCTTATAATACAGATCAAAACAATCATTGTGTGTTAAAATGGTGTGTGTGTAGTATGCATGGAATTATCAGCATGATGAGCATGCCGGAGCAATGTGAATGCACTAAACACCAGAGGTGCTGCATGTTGACAGACAACTGCGTGGGGCTCCAGTCCAGTAGGGGATATTACAGTAATTATTATATATAAGATAACTTCTAGGAATTCACGCTTGAGAGACGACATTCTTACCAGACAGGTGGGGGAAATAAAAAGAATAAATAAATAAAGTTGCAAGCACCAATGAGTGGGCCCAAGCACTTGTACCATTGCCGCCTGGGTGCATCAGAAAGACAGACCATACCATGACAGAATTTTAAAATAGGGTTGAATTGTATTTTAACACCTCCAAAAAGTCCCGGATGCTGGAAAAAAAGGCATCACACTATGATGTCACTCAATATGATGTCATTAGCCACTTTTCGGCACATTTGAGATATCAGAAATCCCCTGGCAAGTTTGCATCCTCAATGTCTTGAGATCACATTGGCACGGTTTGGTGGCGATCGTATAAATCCCTTAGGAGGAGAATATCAAAAATTCATTGGATATATTCTGAAAACAACCCAAAATAACTGACTTCCTTTTGAGTATAGTCCGTTACATGCAACGTGAAAGTTGTTCAGCTCAATGAGATCTGAATGTGTACTGAGTTTCGCATGTAAACGTGCAAGCATGTATGACCTACACAGCAATATCTCGGGAGGTGGTGGCTCGGTGTCTTGAGGTTCCCGCAGTTGAGACCCCTGAGCAAGGCTCTTCACCCTGTCTGCTCCAGGGGCGCCGTTTAAAATGACTGACCCTGACCTCTGACCCCAGTTTACTCACAAAAGCTGGGATAGGCGAAGAATAAAGAATTTCACTTAGCAATAATGTTAGTGTGACAAATAAAGGCTGAACCTCAAGTGTATATGAGTTACGCAGCAAATTCTCCTCATGTGTCCTAATAGTGAGATCTTCACACACGCGACATTAGGTCATACTTCATAACTTCTCGGAGTTCACACACGTGGAGAAATTGAGACAAACATATAAATAAATAAAAACAAACGGTCTGGGTGAGAACGATAAACGAAGTAGCTCGCGCCGTGCGCGTCCCCGCCCCGTCCAACTGAATAGTTCTGCTTATTCATGAGCGGTGACGTCGAGACACGGCGGCGGCGCGCGCGCGTACATGGGAGGCGAAGCCCACTCCCGCGCGAGCCGCTTCAGAAGCAGCAGGCACGCGAGCGGGACGGCGGGGAGTGCGCGCGCGGCTTCAACACGCACCGCTCGCTGCGGCTCGAGCTCCGGTTCTCTCTCTCTCTCGTTATTCTTTATTATTGTTGTTTTTTGTTATTATTATTGTTTTAGTCTTCGTTATTCGGTTGCTCATTTACTGTCTTGTTTTTAATTAGTTTTTTGCTTTGCACGTTTTATTATTATTATTATTATTATTATTATTATTATTATTATTATTATTATTATTTTCCCTCCCCGTGCGCGTGTCGTTACCGGAGGATTAAAGCTTGGTGCTCGTGCGCAGCGATGGAGAAAATGTCGCGGCCCGTCAGCTCCGCTTTCCTGCCTCCGACCCACGGAGTGCTCAAATCCCTCCTGGAGAACCCCATGAAGCTGCCCTTCCACCACGACGAGGGTACACACACACACACACACAACACACACACACACACGCAAAGACACACATATACACGCATGCACACGCACGCACGGACGCGCACACTCAGGCGCGCATTAATTCTTCTAGTGTTAATGAGATTTTATTCCCAGGCTCGTGCACTTTATTATTATTATAATAATATTACACTTCTTACTTCATGAAATTATGGTTATGTTTTTGACCTTCCTAATATTGCATTGTTGCATTATATTATCCACAGCATAATTAATGCATTATTGCATAATTATTGCAAATGATACATTTTCCCTTTGGAATTATTAAACTACTCTTATCTATTTAATCTAATGAAGTATCTATCTATCTATCTATCTATCTATCTATCTATTGCATTAAAGCACATTACTTCATGATTAATGCATAATCACATCTTCATCACTGTGATTAGTATTGGCATACAGTATGAGTGAATCTGAATGCAGAGTGAGAAATATGCCCACACCTTCCTTCATCTCTCTCTCTCTCTCTCTCTCTCTCTCTCTCTATGGAACGATTTAATGGTTTTGGCGCCCGATGCCGTTTCCTCACAGCCAGGTCCAGTCCAGCAGGAGCTTATCAGCTCGTCTAATGATACGAATCCACTCTTCATAATCTTTCTCAACAGCACAATGTTGCATTAAACCTGCTCTTTCTCCCCCATAGGGGGCGCCTGTGAGAACTGTCACTTGATGGCTAGTGGAGTGTGTGACCCGCACTCTCTCTGCAAACTAATCTGATTGGAAAAACCATTTCATCTGAAAAAAAAAAAACTTTTCAGATGTGTTTGAAGCCTGTGCATCGAGTGTCTAATCTACGTTGTCTGGAATTAAAGTCAGGATCAGAATCGAACGAGTAAACAATGTCTAATTAATCACGCCATGTCAGGGTTGTGCTTTGGCTGTGCGCCGGAGAAAGGAAGGCCAAGTTCAGCTTTGAGATAATTGCATTGTCCATTATTTTATCAAAAGCATCATCATCATCCCTCTGTCTGCGTTTCATTCAGGCCGAGCTGAGCTGTGTGTGTGTGTGTGTGTGTGGGTCTGTGACAAACTAATTTCCAATGTGATGATCTGTGGGTCCGTTTTATTTCACTTTAAATCACTTAAAAGCTTCACCCAAATAAACACTCAATCACATTAAAGGAAACAGATGTGAAGAGTCGTCTCTGTTGACATGAAAAGTGAAACTAAAATCAGAGTTCAAAGCTGTTTGGCATCAAGTGCTACACTGTTTCTACTGGTTCAGCGCTCTGACTTACATCCAGGGCACGAGTTACTCTCATAGAGGCTTTGTTTACCGCGAAGGAGGCGTGGCCTGTGTATCTGTCAGTCACACTGAAGGAGGCGTGGCCTGTGCATCTGTCAGTCACACTGAAGGAGGCGTGGCCTGTGTATCTGTCAGTTTTAGTGTAGGAAGGTGTGGCCTGTGTATCTGTCAGTTTTAGTGTAGGAAGGTGTGGCCTGTGTATCTGTCAGTCACACTGAAGGAGGCCTGTGTATCCGTCAGTTTTAGTGAAGGAGGCGTGGCCTGTTTATCTGCCAGTCTCATTAAAGAAGGCGTAGCCTGTTTATCTGTCAGTCTCATTAAAGAAGGCGTGGCCTGTTTATCTGTCAGTCTCATTAAAGAAGGCGTGGCCTGTGTGTGTATCTGTCAGTCTCATTAAAGAAGGCGTGGCCTGTTTATCTGTCAGTCTCATTAAAGAAGGCGTGGCCTGTTTATCTGTCAGTCTCATTAAAGAAAGCGTGGCCTGTTTATCTGTCAGTCTCATTAAAGAAGGCGTGGCCTGTGTATATGTCAGGTTTATTGAAGAAAGTGTAGCCTGCTTATCTGTCAGTCTCATTGAAGGAGGTGTGGCCTGTTTATCTGTATAGTGAAGGAGGTGTGGCAAACTGTATCTGGTAATTGCATTGAAGAAGGCGTGGCCTACAGTATCTGTCAGTTGGCCCTAACAGTAAAGTTTCATTTTTCACCACAGTTTATGTGTTTTATCTCTTCAGGTTTTGGTAAAGAGAAGGAGAAAGAGAAGAAGCTGGAGGAAGATGGTGCCGGAGCGAATGCACCTCAGTCTGCGTTTCTCGGCCCGACGCTTTGGGACAAAACGCTGCCTTATGATGGAGACAACTTCCAGCTGGAGTACATGGACCTGGAGGAGTTCCTGTCTGAGAACGGCATTCCCGCCAACCCGCAGAATGAGCAGAGCCAGATCACACAGCAGCCAGTGCAGCAAAGCCCGACCCTGCCCTCACCGCCATCTGTGGTAGACCTGAGCAACCGCGCCAGCACCTCGGTACACGCCGGCATGGTGACACAGGGCTGCTTACAGAGCCCGAGCCGAGCAGGTACACACACACACACACACACACACACACACACACACACACACACACACACACACACACACACACACACCTTAAATGCCATTCCATGTACTCACATTCCCTAAAGTAAGAACTCGTGTGCACACAAGTTCACCCTAGTTGGCATTCATTCACACACTTACACACACACACACACACACACAGAAGTCATAAAGTGCTTTTGAAGTGTGATATTTTCCAGACACCTGTGATTTATCAACTCCCCTGCACAGAGTTTTAGATTGATCTTCCCTTTGAGGAATTCACACTGCTTCAGGCGCTACACCTGTGGCATTAACCCCTGAACACCTGTACATATTCTCACAAACAAATAATTTTTCTCTTAAATAGTGTGGGTAATATTTTATATGTACCTACAGACGTACTGTATTATTCAGTTGATTACATAGAATTTGGATAGAAAACATCCAATTGACACTATTGACATTGCACTAAGTAAAATGTAAAATGTAAACATTTGGGATGAAATGTACAAATCTACAGATTTACAAACTTATAATAAAATATAATTAAAATTAAAATAGTGTAAACATACAGTATATTACACAGAATGTGCAAAGTGTGATTTTACTAAGGAGTATTAAAAAAGTGTATAAGGGTGTATAAGACATGGCGTGTGCATGTGTGTGTGTGTGTGTGTGTGTGCGACAGCAGCGCTGTTATTGTGCATGTTTTAAAGTACAAGAACAAGAAATGTGCAAATACGCTAACGTTTCCATAGCGACAGCTCGTTCACAGGGGCGTGTCCAGCACAGATTAAGCACATGTGACTTCTCTAGAATCGGAGGAAGGAGTCTCCAGTGTCAGCGTTTCTTTGTAACAGTGAGTCAGAAGTCAAGCTGTAACATGAAGTTCCTCCACGTCTTCACGACACGCTGTGTATTTTTATCTGATTTGGAGATTAAAGTGAAGATGCTGATGGAAGAAGTTTCAGGAGAACAGCAGCAAACGTCTAAACGTTTCACAGGAAAACACGTATCTAGCAGATCAGAGGTGTGATGTTTTGCCTTTTCCAACATTAAACCCTTGCTGATGAGTTAGATGGAATAAACCACTTGAAGACGTGCTGCTAGAGGAGAATGGACTTTAGAGTGCTAGCTGATCGGATTTTCGTAAGGCCGGTGTTTCTGCTGACTTTCGAACCTGTTAGAGGTTAATTCTGGCGAAGGGAGTGTCATCGAGTGTATTATTATTATTATTATTATTATTATTATCATTACTGTACGCGCTCCAGAGATCTTCGTGTCACGAGCTAGCTCTTGGCGGTTAGCTAAAGCGGTGAATGATTGCTACCCGGCGTGAGGCGAGTTCACACCTTTCACCGGGGTCATTAGTTTATCTGTGCTGCGCTGCACTTATCGTGACCTGACACTCACCTTTCACGCAGGTTAATACTCAACCCAAGCGCGCAGAGCCGAGCGCCGCCGGTGAGTCAGCGCTTTCTCATTAGCGTCGAGTTCCCTTCGCTAGCTTCTATGCTTTCCAACCTCTTCACACGCTGACGTTCAAAAGGAGTGTTTGATCAAGAAATATCAAATCTAAGAAATGTAAATTGTTGGAAAGGAAGGGAAGATACAGTTTATAGTTCGGTGATTAATTTAGCAAAAAGGAATGGTAATACATTTGCACAACACATTATTAAATAATCCGCTAGCTTGTTTGTTAGCATCAGTAACATTTTAAAATCATATCGAGTTATGATTTAGTTTGTATCTATGAGTGAATATGTATTAGAAGTAGCAGCTAGCTTATTGCTAATGATAACAACATTAACAATAAGTAATGCAAGACGTTATATCGTTAGCATTTAGAACATGACACAGAACACAGACATCGTAATATAGCGTTAAATGTAGCATTATCAGGTATGTTAGCACCTTAAACAGATAACAGATATTTTTGTTCAATCAAATATTAGAAAGCTAAAAAAATACAGAGCAGCAGGAAAGCGACACCACTATAGCTAACATAAAGCTAATCAATGAATGCTAGCGTCCATATTAGAGTTCTTGCTCTAAACATGTTTGTAATACTGAACACGTGAATGAAGCACACCAGAGCGATGTAATGCTACTTTGCTAACGCTCTCAGAAATCCAACAGCTAGAAACAGTATATCGTATGCTAACATGGCTAAAGGTTATTTTCTAATTCTCACCGAGCGATAGCTGAATGAGCAGTTCTTTAACTGTTACAGAGCTCTTGACAATGCGGAGAGTGTGTGTGTGTGTGTGTGGGGAGGGTCACACCCAAGCGCATGTCAGTGGCTATCAGGTTAGTGTTGCTGTGCGTGAGGAGCTCCAGTAACACACGGACTGAGGTATTGATATAACACAGATCTCCTCTCACACAGAGCAGATAAGAGACGCACGGCCTTTTGATCACGACTCGTAGTCTGTCTGATAACGCCCACCTTTTGGCAAGTGTGTGTGTGTGTGTGTGTGTGTGCTCTCATGCCAGCTGCCTTAGCCATTGGGGTGCACCATACCAACATCAATGGTGTCTGTGTGTGTTAGATTAGAGGTGTGTTAATGAGTCTTGAGGTTGATTAGAGGTGTGTTAATGAGTGTTGAGGTTAAGTAGAGGTGTGTTAATGAGTGTTGATGTTAATTAGAGGTGTGTTAATGAGTGTTGATGTTAATTAGAGGTGTGTTAAT
>JAQQZT010000021.1:1818063-1839919 GCA_030068275.1 Clarias platycephalus
CTGTTGGTCCCAGTGAAGGAGGCGTGGTTTCTGTACCTGTCAGTCTCAGTGAAGGAGGCGTGGTTTCTGTACCTGTCAGTCTCAGTGAAGGAGGCGTGGTTTCCGTACCTGTCGGTCTCAGTGAAGGAGGTATGGCCGGTGTATCTGTCAGTCTCAGTGAAAGGGGCGTGGTCTAACACTTTTGTCATTTAAACTGCTGCACTCTGCTGAATCACTATATGATGTAAATTGTATTACATTAAATGGTGGTAAATACTTTTTCACATGTATATACACACAAGTTTTCTGTGATTTTATTAGCAGAGGAATAAAATGAGTGTGTAATTCGCTCGTCTGCTGACTCAACACAGTAGTTAAAAAGCATTGTCTTTTCCAAGCAGTAGTCACAAAGCACGAGTGAAATGAACATAAACCAGCTTTACAAATCCCTGAGTGGAGCTATAAGTAAACCAGACAGTCTCGACACTGGAGCCTAATGAGCTGAGATTAACGTCTCTCTCTCTCTCTCTTTCTGAGTATATATATATATGTGTGTGTGTGTGTGTGTGTGAGAGCGAGAGAGAGAGAGAGAGAGAGAAAGAGTGGAAAATGTGTGGAAAAACACTAAATAAACCACCAAATTGCACACCTGGGTGTGCCAGTATAAATACAATAACAGTCCGATACCTGTGTGTCTGTGAGAATAAGGAGAGAGAGAGTGTGTGTGTGTTACTAAAATGTGGTCCCCATTAGGTGAGGGTGTAAAAATGGTAATGAGGGAGATAGTGTGTGAAATGGACTGTTGCAAAGAATGTGCCACACAAGTGTGTGTGTGTGTGTGTGTGTGTGTGTGTGTGTGCTTTATATATACTCACATCTGATGTCTAGTTCTGCCTATGTGACCCTAATCCTACACTCATTCACAGGAAAGTCTACAGCAAAGACATTACACAAGCAGATGAGAAAAGTGCTTTAATGGTTTTATGGAGGGAGACATTTTTGTAACCTTTATGGAAGGAGTCTCCAGTGTCAGCACAATCTGTTTAAAAATAAATTGTATCACCTGTTTAGGAAACCATTTTCTTCCTTCATTTACACAGGCTCAAAAGTATCTGGACAAACTAACATGTAATCATGTACTTGGACGGACACTTTTCAGTCAGTGGCCATCAGTTCACTTTCCTCATCAAGATTCAGCATTTGACTGATTCTTAAAGCTCTATACATTAGTTAGTTCTATCAACACTCACATTATCAATAAACACCACTGAGGCAGTTCCACTACCAGTCAGACACACCCATGCTATAACACTGCCTCCACCGTACCGTCTCTGATGAACCTTTTTCAGCCTAGTGATGGCAGCCTTCACTTGTATCACCACCTCTTTGGGCTGCCCAGTTCTCATGAGCAGCTACCAAATGTAAATCCATCACTCAAATCACTCCAGACCTTTTTCTCCCCTTCATTTGGCAATTTCTCCACTTCATTTGGTATTTTCACATTAGGGTCAACAGTTGACCACAAAGTCTGTTTCATTTTCATCAGTGAGAACACAATCGTCACGGCTATGGATGCATGACCAAGTCTGTTTAAAGAGGCGATCTCAATAATGATACAGCGTCGTCTGGCACGGATCGCATCAGAACAGACGTAGATTGCTGCATAGATGCGACATCATCAGTCCTCTCTGTCTCCTCCAAAATCTCTGTGTGCATTTAGCTTCCTCCAATCTCAATCAATCGTGCCTAATGTGAAGACGACTTAAGGAACAGGCCACAACTGGACATCAAACCGCTAACTTCAGTCAGCTGTCCAATTACTGGATTTACCAATTACCAATTACTCCAATTACAATGACGCTGTGAAAATGGACGGTTGTATTTCCTGAAGGGTTCAGGCAGATGTTTTGGGGATTAAAGCTGAAAGACTGCAGTGAAAAACACATCTTGATAGCTTCATAATAGGAATTACACTCTTAATGTCATGCTGATATTGTGACTCAATCAACAGTTATGTCAGTGAATAAATTATGTATACATTATACACCACATATATACAGTATAAGGTATCAAGCAGTGGAACAAACACACACACTGCAAGAGGTAGCTTTGTTTGGTCATAGATATGTGTCTGATTTGTTTCACATTAACATTATCAGCAGAGAAAAAGTCCATGAACCTCTCCACCATCTCTCTCTCTCTCTCGTTCTCTCTCTCGTTCTCTCTCTCCAGATGTCTTTCATTCTTGATCTATCTATCTATCTATCTATCTATCTATCTATCTATCTATCTATCTATCTATCTATCTATGTATCTATCTATCTATCTATTCGGAGGAAAGCATGATTTGTATGAGTGTGATGCTCAGCGATGCCCTACAGCACTCTCTCCTTCTCCAGCAGATAGAACAGCTTCTCATTACATGCACGTCCTCTCTGAAAATTTATTAATCACAGACTGCACAGTGTGTTCTTGTCCATTTACAGTAAACACACACACATATATATAGAGTCTAGATTTATATCTGTGTGACATGTTCCAGACTTTTCAGCGCCTCTTGATCATAAAGTGAGTGAGGGGTTCTGTGCTGTGATGTGAAGTGTGAACGTGTGAATTAGCTCTTTCACTCATGCACGCGCACACACACACACACACACACACACACACACACACACACACACACACACACACAGATTAATTTCCCTCCTTTTCTCTCTCCTCCTCTCCATATCTTTTTTCATCTTCATCTTTCTTTTTCTCTCCCCATCCCTCTCTCTCTCTCTCTCTCTCTCTATCTTTCTATCTTTCTATCTACACTATAAAGTATGGACAAAAGTATTTGGCCAGACCTGCAAAGACATTTTATTCAAATACATATAATTGAATATGGAGTTTATCCGCCTTCTGCAGCTATAACAGCTTCCAGTCTTCTTGGAAGGCCGTCCACAAGATGTTGGAGGGTTTTTCTGTGGGAATTCATGTCCATTCATTATGTACAGCATTTATTAGGTCAGACACTGACGTTGGCCGAGAAGGCCTGGCTCACAATCTCTGTTCCAGTTCGTCCCAAAGGTGCTCGATGGGGTTGAAGTCAGGGCTCTGTGTTCGGGCCGGTCGAGTTCTTCCACACTGAACTCATCACACCATGTCATTATAGTTCTTGCTTTGTGCACTGGGGCTCAGTCATGTTGGAATAGAAAAGGGCCTTCAACAAAGTGTTGCTACAAAGTTGGAAGCAGAGCATTGTCCAAGATGTCTTGGTATGCTGAAGCATTAAGATTGTCCTTCACTGGGGATAAAGAGCCTGATCGAAACACCTAAATTCAATAATGAACAGGTTTGGACGAATACTTCTGTCCTTGTAGTCTATATCTGTTTTATCCAAAGTCTTTACTTAACTGATAACTGTAGTGTACTTTTCATTTCCTTTCCTTCATTCAATTAGCTTTAATTTCCTCTATATTTTGGTTCTCACATCCTTTCTTGTAATTTCTCTCCATAATTTTCCTGTCTTTTATTTTCTCTACTCACTTTTCTTTCATTTTGTTTCATTCCGTTACCTTCTTTTCTACCTTCCTTTCTTACATTTAATTTTCATTCATATTTTTCATGCCATCTTTTCTTTTGTTTTCTCTTTTCCTTTCCTGGATAAAGGGGATGGTTGATTTAAACACCTCAGTTCAACTCAAACAGTGCTAGACACCAACAGGGGGCGAGCATCTCCTCACCCCTGTGAAGGCCACGCCCCCTGCGGGTCGGGAATCTCCTTAAAGAAAAAAAAAAAAGAAAAAAACTATTACATCACGACCAATATATATATCAGGGCTCGAGCCCGGGCTCTTCTCAGTGGCGTCCGAGCGGCGCGAGCTGGTTGTAACACACCGACAGAAGGGGGAACTAAAACACGCACACACACACACACACACACACCATGCATACACTCCGAGACACGCTCACACGCACTGTTCCACACGCGCGCGCACGCAGGAGATGACACTGTGCACGCTGGAACTGCGACTTTAACTCGTTATATATCTTTGGGATCTAGAGCCACCATCATCATCATCAGGATTGTGTGTGTGTGTGTTTGAAAAGGATGTTATAACGGAGACCGGCTGCCATGGAGAGAACCTGCGCGACAGAACTTTGAGAATAACTTTTTGAGAATAACTTTTTGAGAATAACTTTAAATAACATTTGCGAGGGAACGCAAAACTCTGTTTATTTGCTTGTGAGCTTATTGTGGATGCGCGTCGCCATGGCGACGGTGCCGGTGATGGAGCGCGGTCTCCCGGCGGCGGCGGTGATGTGCGTGCTGTTCGTGTCTCTGGCGCTGCGCGCGGAGGTGGTCTCGTGCCAGCACTACTACCTGCTGCGGCCGGTTCCGAGCGACACGCTGCCCCTGGTGGAGCTTAAAGAGGACCCGGACCCGGCGCTCGACCCGCACGAGCGCGACCTGAACGAGACCGAGCTGCGGAGCGCGCTGGGCCGCGACCTGGACTCGCGGTTCCTCTCCGTGACGCCGCCGCCGCCGCAGAAGGAGGAAGGGAACAACGACGACGAGTACGCGGACAACTCGTTCCTGGACGGCCCGATGCCCGCGCACATACGCGCGCTCGACCTCGACGCGCCGCCGTTCGCCGTGCCCGGCGCGCGCCGCCGCAAGGCCGGCCGCAAGCTGAAGCGGCGGCTGCAGATGTGGCTGTGGGCGCGCTCCGCGTGCCCGGTGTCGTACTCCTGGACGGACCTCGGCTCCCGCTTCTGGCCGCGGTACGCGCGCGTGGGCAGCTGCCGGACGGAGCGCTCGTGCTCCGTGCCCGAGGGTATGACGTGCGCTCCGGCGGGGTCCTCGCGCGTCACGCTGCTGCGATGGAGATGCGCGCGGCGCCGCGGCAGCCTCAAGTGCGCGTGGATCCCCGTGCAATACCCCATCATCACCGAGTGCAAGTGCGCATGCTCGAACTGAACTGAACTCACACACACCTTTTTTTTTTCTTTCTGGACGTTCTTCTAACTTATAAATCCCTCTATCATCACAGTGTCTATTTTGTATAATAATAATAATGATAATAATGTTTTATATATATTTTTATTATGTTCTTTTTTTTAAAGTTCTGTCTGATGTATGCACTACAAAGTGTAAGAATGTATTTCCAGTTGACTGTGTATATGTTGCGCCAGTGTAAAGATGATAGACAGTATTATGATGTGTAACCCAGAGTCTACTGTATTTGTGAATTATTATTATTATTTTTTTGTATTTATGTGACTGAGAATGAAGAAGGGCAAGGAGCGTGCGCCTGCGACGACGCCGGACTCTCATGATTTTTATTTGTTTGTTCATTTTTTTTTGTTAAAAAATGTCATCCTGTAAATTATGATCAATTGCTATTTATTCTTTATATTCATAGCCTATAAAAATATCTGTAAAATAAAAGTGATGTAAATGATGCTTTTGTTTTCACTTTGTTCATTATGTATGCGTTCTCTCAGTATGAAAAGATATCATGCTGTTCTCACACATTCCAATTATATGTTATTTAGAAAATGGTTCATATTCTGAATGAACACACACACACACATTCTGAAGGTAAATGTCTCGCTTTATGTCACTGTGTGTGAACTGAAAGCCTTCAAGCGTACAATCCCGCGTGATATATTAATACCTGGAGTTTACATATGTAGCTACATTATTTTTTTACCATTATTACTGTAATTTATTTACTAAATTATGTTAGCATTAATGCATTTAATTAAGAAAACTGCAAAGTGAAAAACCTGCCTTGAACCTTTACCAAATTTTAAAAAACGCTCACACTGGAGACTCCTTCCACAAAAATGTCTCCCAAACCTCTTCCTCCTTTAATCTGTTCTCACACAGCGTCCGCTACATACAGTTCCCCTGTGAATGTGAATTGTTTCGCTATAGAAACAACAAGAAGTGCACCACTAAACCTGCTGATTTGTAAGCGCAATATTGTCAAATCTCGTGTTAGAAACATTTACCTTTAGTAAAATTATCAGAGAGGATTCATTGATATATAAAACTGAAACTCCCTCAGGACAGGAACTCATCCGACGCTCCCCGGCATCCATTTGCGTCCCGGCAGGGGGTCGGCCCTCGGAGCCACGAATAAACAACAGGCTCATAAAGAGCATCAAACACTGCTCTGTTTGACCTGTCACACTGCTGCTTTATCTAAACACAGCTTTGATTAGAACACACACACACTCTCACACACACACTGGTGTTCACGCCGATCCCAGTGCAAACCAAGCGGCCACAAAGGGGTGCCATTCAGAGTTCCAGAAAGTGTCGAAGCTGCAAACGGTTTCCGTTAGAGCACTAAAGAGCGCTATCAAGCCGATCTGTGTGTGTGCAGTAGCTCTGCTGATTACACCGTTATTGACTCACATTAGCATTAGCATTAACTCTGTTAGCGTCTGGTCTTATCACAGAGATGAGGATTCACCTTTCATTCGGTCTTCTGACTGACTGACTGTCTGGCTCAGGATAGCAAACGAGCTGACAAAGATGTCAAGAAGAAGCATTAACATAGTGCGATATCTCCAGCCAAGCGTTAAAACTGAGTTTATAAAAAGAAAAAAAAAATACATCAGACTGTATAAAGAACAATCTCCAAGGATCCAGACTGTGTAAAATGTATTTTGTTGTCTCTCCTGTTGTTTTTGACTGTTCGCTATTAATTAAGTTCAAATTTCATAACTGCATAAAAACTCGCTATGTGGCTCGATTACAATACAAAAAAAAAAGAAAAATCATTGGACATGTTCAAAAATATTGGAACCTCAATGATCATTCATTTTGTTGAGACATGGGATTTCCATGAGTGGTTTCTATGGTAACATATAGAGTAAGAGTATAGGGTAAGAGTGGTTTGGGCAATACATGAGTTGTGTTCTGTGGAATCTAGGGATAAAGTGGTGTAGTGTCAGGAAGTAGCTTAGCTATGTGGTTTAACAGCGGAGCTGTTTTTAATATTAATGCAGCTTTTGTACCGTTTAGTTTCTTTTACCAAACCACTTAATTATTCATGTTTTGTAACGAACCATGTGATAAATAATAAATCCTTCCTTAATGAATCCTTAATCAATAAATAATTAAATAAATATTTCTAAACTAATACTACTCACTAACTGTGTGGAGACTATCACAACTGCCTCCGTGTGTGTGTGCGTGTGTGTGTGTGTGTGTGTGTGTGTTGTGACACTCTGCTGCAGTAAACCAGTGTGTGATGACCCCTGTGCTCACTCACAGTGTGTGTATCAGCAATGCGGTGCCTCGGTGTGTATCCGCAGTGCTGTGTGTGTGTGTGTGTGTCTGTGTTTGTAAACTCAGCAGGAGCGGAGTTCTAAATAATTTCTTTGCTCTCCCTCCAAAGGTCTTCTTCCTCTCTTTCTGAAAGAGGTCATCGCTGTGTTTGATCTCTCTCTCTCTCTCTCTCTCTCTCTCTCTCTCTCTCTCACACACACACACACACACACACACACACACACACACACACTCACACAGACACAAATTTTATCAATTTTTAAATGTATGCTCAATTGCTTATCTATGTTAACTCACATTAACAAATTAGCAAAACCATTAAAGCACTAATAAACCATAAGCAACAATCAGTTATTCTACATTTATGTTGTTTTTAAATATCAAACCAAATAAGGAAGACCTGACACATGCGAACAGCATTTAAATAAGCATGCGTTCAGCATTTAGCAATATGATGTAATAAAAAATTTCCCTGCGTACAGTACTGTGCAAAAGACACATTTTTCAGCATTCAGCATCAGCAGTATACTAATCACCGGCCTGATCATCTGTCTTCATCTGCACCTGTTTCTCACTGGTTCAGGCCTTAAGTTAGATGTTTTTTATGCTTGAATGCTTCATGGGTCATTGTGTGGCTTAACAAATGAAACGCGTTCCTCTAAAACTGCTCAGGTACAGAAAATCAGAGCAGGAAGGTCCTTCAGGAAGCCTGGAAAACTATTCCCCAAGACTACGTTACAAATACAGGTCTGGTTCTTTGCATGCAAAATATGAAGAACTGAGTGCTCAAGGTTTTTGTACAGAACTGTATATGAATTTGAATTCAATTTTTGACCTTTAAACAGACATGAATTCCATGGCCTTGTCAGGCAAGAGACCCTCCATAGATGTGATAACCTGGTGATTCAGTACATTCAGGTGGTCAGCTGACTTCATTTTATTGCCCCATAACGTTACTGAGTCTCGACCTGATCACCTGATCAACCCCAGATCATAACACTGTCTCCAGAGGCTTGTACAGTGGACACTATGCATGATGGGTGCATCGCTTCATGTCCTTCACTTCTTACCCTTACACGCCCATCACTCTGGAATAGGGTCAGTCTGAACTCATCAGGTCACATGACCCTTTTTTCCATTGCTCTAAAGATCAATCCTAATGCTCCCTAGTAAATTGAAGCATTTTTAGGATGAGTCTCACTAACAAGTGGTTTTCTTATGGACACACAGCTGTTTAATCCCAATCCTGTGACATGTCATCACACTATGTGTGTATGGAAATGCTTTTACTATCACTAACAAACATAGCTTTGGTTTCTACTGTGATTTATCATGTAATTTCACCAAGTGTTTAATTGATCTCCATTCATGCTTTTTTCGCACAGAAAATTTTCACACAATGGTGATAGAAAAAAAAATTGGATAAGGCCGTATACCAAATATCATAATGTAAATTGAGACATCGGTTAGGTCCAGGAGCTCCTTATTCACTGAGCAGAGCACAGGGTTTGGTGAGTGATGTAAATGCGCATGGCTAGCAAAAGCACTGGAGCATTCAGTTTACCCACTGTGAAACATCATGCATGGAATTTCTGGCATACATGTTATACACTGTTTCAGTTGTGTTAAACATCACACATTTAAAGCACACACTAGACGACTTAACCACAGATTTGAGGGAATGTTAAGTCTCTTCACAGATCTCTCTCACTCTCAGTTCAGCAAGTTATTGACATGAACGTTATAAGACAATTTGTTGGCAGAACAAATAGTGCGTACTGATATTCATTTTTGTTTCTCTCTCTCTCTCTCTCTCTCTCTCTCTCTCTCTCTCTCCCTCTGTCTCTGTTTGCCTCCGTGTACCAGCTGTTGTAATGAACTGTCTCTATCTGTGTGATTTGCTAACTCAACCGTTGTTCACAAGTCTCTGGTTTACTCGTCGTACTAAATCTTTCTTTTTTACTGCAAACAATAGGCGACTGTAAATCCGTCAGACTTCATCTCCTTTCATTTGTAGTAAATTTTTTTATTTTGTGATTCTAGAAGCGAAATTAAACCTCAAACAACGTGAAACACATTTTTATTTACATTTTAAATTTACATGTTATTTTATTTTTTATTATTAAAAATAAGTTACAGCTTTTTGTAATTCTTCAACAATGCCTTTAGTTTTCTGTTTCACTCGCCATTTCACATTTCTGCTGTTTGATATGGTTTTAAAAAAAAAAACTCCACCTGACCTCCGAACCTCGCACTGTGATGTGCTTTGAACATTTTTTTATTTTTTATGATTCGTTGTCAGTAGAGAGTTTTCCGAGCTCTTTGAAGGGATCAGTGCTGATAATGCTCAGGAGTTAATGAGCATGGTAAAGAAAAAACAAAGCCACTCCCCAAGTCTGGGGTTTTACTGATGAAAGTGCATATTTGGTTTTGATGTCTGGAAAACTATGTCCCTTTTCACAACTTTAAGCATTTGTTTGCCTTCTATCATAAACATGATGATGGAGGTAGAGCCGGTACTGATCTGGAACAGTCGTGATTATTTATGAATATTTCCACATCAAAAGAGCTGTGGCCTCTCAGGTGTCTATTTAAAGCTGCTTTCATTTATACACCATTTCTGAGATATGATTTTTGTGTGGGTGAGAAATAAGACAAGAAGGATAATAAGGATATGAGCAAAGTCAAGACCCTTACGTTTATTTCATGACAAAACTATTGCATTAACCATTTAGGAATTACAGCCATTTTCATGGGCTCTAAGATAATTGGACACACGAACAATCCTAAATTGAAGGAATATGTTTTTTTTTACAAAAAATATTGTAGTCAATTACTACATAAAAGAGCACCGAGCCTTCCTTTTCGAGCTGCTTTGCTTTTGCTTTCATGCAGCTTCAGGAGCTGCTACTCTCAGTCCCTGCTGGTACTGTATGGGGGTCTTTGTGCCTTCAGGATTGTCTTCAGTACGCAAAATAAAGTTTTATTAAGCAAATTAAAGCTAATTATTATTTAAATTTTGCCTTGGGTTGCTTTTGTGAAGTGCTATGAATCGTATTAGTAGTTCGCATTAATTAAGGTATTTTTTGATTTTAGATGATGTTCATAGAGAATTATACTCCTACCTCCTCCAGCATGTTCTTGACTTGTATAAATGCTGAAGATGTTATTTTTCGTCAAGATAATAATCCTACAATCATGTACTTTATTTGTCTTCTGTGATCTCCTGCATTACTAAATTGTTGATTTGGTGCCTTCTGAAGTCTCCATTCTCTTTCTGATAGGTCTGTTCATTTTTCTTTCTCCCTGATGATGCTTGCTTGACTTGCATCAGCACCTCTTTGGGCTGAGTATTAAGCGTTCTTGTGAATACCTACCAACATTTTTAACACAAATGAACACTATATAATTTATCATAAAATAACCAATAAAAAGGCTACAGTGAATGACCAAACTGTGTGTCAGTCAGTTGTCCAGTTGATTCCAAGCTAGTGGAGGGTCTATCTAAAACAAAAATTTGACATGTAATGTAATATTTTTGTTATACAATAACGCTTGATATACAGAGGTGGTATACAGAGGCAACTCACGTCCTTGGATGCTCACACTATCAGTAATTAAATTGGGACTGGTACATGATGTCAAAGACTATAAAATCAACTTCCAGACTGAACAAATTTGTCATCACAGGTTACAATACCACATTAAAACCCTGACATTGGAATGGTTTTCTTAAACATATAATTAAGCTCTTCGTTCAGACTTAATGCCAGGACTATCATTCCAATAAAAAGAGTCTGGAACTCAATTTGAGATAGCATTGACCCCACTATTTCAAATGGTTTTCTTTTTCCTGTGATTTGTTAGGCACTAAACAGAGGGAAATTATTATCGAGTTAAAGTTAAGGCCATTGTTTAACAATAGTGATATTTACCTAGACCATGTGATTCTGATACAGATTTGTGATGACAGATACTGGAAACTGATTTATGATGACAGAATTATTTATCTGAAGGAAAAGAATATAGAACTGAAACTCTGGTGAGTGAGTAATCCCTTCATACTATTCTAGAATTCAATTCAAGCTCTGCTATTTAAAAACAATAATAGATTTTAGATGAAGGAATATCAAGGTATTCCTTTATATCAAATTCTAGGAATCCCTGGTCATTATTAAACAGAGGGACTTTATGATAGAATCAGAATGGAAGTGACTTTATGATAATTAATGAGGTGATGATCAGATTCAACAGCAGGTGCTACTACTAGACACCTATTTATTTAGATCTGCAAAATATTTAAAAATTGATTTGAGATTATCTTTGGACTGCATATTGAGAGTTCCTATCAACAGCTACCAAAGGTCAATTCAAAACCTTTTTTTTTTTTTTTTTTTTTTTACAGTTTAATGTATTTTATTTTGACATAGAGTTTTCTTAATTTTTCTATGGAGGAAAATAAACATTGAACCAGAATTCAGGTGAATGCATAATGAATTAACAATTAAAGTTTATAATTTTGAATTTGAGAAGGTTAAAAACTGCTGTTAAACCAGGACTTGATTTGCTATGATAATGTAAGCAATATAACACGAGAGCAAGTGCTGTTATGCTGGATATCAGCACAGCTGTGATGCGGCTGTAGGCACGAGGGCACAGGAAGAGTCACATCTGCTGATATTCAGTAAAACAGCACAACCGTGTGTGTTATTTATTTTATACAACTGTTCCACATACAGTAGGCCATATATTATCAACCGATTGTGAGCTGTTGCTTTAATTAGCCTGTCATTTTGCTCCTCCAACACATTTCCTTTATCACTGGTGGAACTACCTACCTGTGAAGTAACTACAGTGGAACCTCGGATTGCGAGTAACCAGGTTAGCGAGAGTTCCGCAAGACGAGCAAAATTTTTAAAATACGTTTTGACTTAATAAACGAGCAAGTCTTTATATACGAGTACCAAGTATCATCGAGTATCATGTGGCACGTATGCGCTTCTTGTTTAGATGCTGAGCGCCACGTAATCACAACTAAGCCAATGTTTCTTCTCTCTCTCGCATGGTAGCCATCTCCCATGCTCGGGCTCAGTGCGCTTGCGTTAGTGTACTGTTTACTATAACACTGTGACCACATGTGTGCACGTAAAGCATCTTTTGCTTTGTGTTTGTTTGTGTGGAACGACTTTCTCACAGACAGACCAGTTTACCATCTTGTGTGAGGGTGAGTCTCTATTCGGTAAACTGGTCTGTGTGCGTGTGCGTGTGAAGTTGTCCTACACAGCAGTCGCCTTCCCCTCCTTGTCTGCAAGCTAGTGGGTGTGTGCGCACGCGTTTGGTTGAGTGAGAGTCTATCGGTAAACTGGTGTGTGTAAATCATCCTACACAGCAGCCCCCTTCCCCCCCTTGCTCCTCCTCTCCTATCATTGGTCTAAATCACTACAGCCATGATTCTTTTCAAAGGTAAAGTTTAGGTAAATTGGTTTTATTTTATTTTTATTATTATTATTATTATTAATATTATTTTTACTATTTTTATATGAATATTTTTCGTTTGTGGAACGAATCATGAGGTTTTCATTATTTCTTATGTGGGAAATTCACTTTGATATACAAGTGTTTTGATATACAAGCACGCTTCCGGAACAAATTATGCTCGCAATCCAAGGTTCCACTGTAGATGTGTAGCCAGGGTGAGGGGAATAAACCCATGGAGGTGATCAACAGTCCTGTAAATCTCCTAAATTTCTCTTTATATTCCCATTTATTCCACTTTAGAATGTCACCTCTGTTAACTTCCATGTTAACATGTTTAATTGCTTTACTTGAAAAAGTAAATCTAGTAAAGCTAGTGTGCTTTGTAGTATTTACAATCCATTACAATCCATTACAATCCATTGTTCCACACACCAAGTAACGCCCTTGATCAGGGGTTGGAGAGGGATTTAGGAATCAGCCTTGCGATAGTAACTAGTTAACTTTGTAGCTCATCTTAGCCATAAATAATACAACATGGAGGCAAATCAGAACAACTTAAATATAAAGAAGACAAAATGGTGTTTAAAATTATGTTATCAGAAGTGTTATCTTGCTGAAAGTACTTCTTTGTGTTTTGGCTAGGCAGTTGCTCTTGTTGGCAGACATACCAACCTGCTTTCACACATGCTGCGGCTGCCAATTAGTGTAATTAATGGCTATTAAGACACCTGTAACACTCATGATAATAGAACACATCTTGTCCATTCAGATTGCTTGGTTGAAACTACCTGTTGTATAATAGAAGCATAACACATTACATCAAATTCTAAAATTTGCTAACTAATTCAATAATTAGAATCAAGTAGAGTATTTAATGATGTAACAATCTAGAAATCAATATAAGTTGTTCTTAAATTCTTTGTCAATTACTGAACTGAGGGGTATTATTCATGAATTAAAATGGTTCTGAGTGGTTAATGGTTAAACTATCAAATTGTAGAATTCTGTCTAAATTCTGACATCTGTAAATGTTCTAGACTTTGATTTTAGATGTTGGAATTCCATTGTAAAACTTCCATAATCCCAGAATTCTGTGCAATTTCTGTTTTAGCTGAGATATTATTCTATAGAGCCTGAGCTTAGTGTCTACAATAACAATCAAAATAATTTTTTTTTTAATTCCTGTTTTTTATATTCTTTAACCAGCACTTGATTTCTGATTGGTCTGGAAAGCTGTCAGTAAAACAGCTCATAACAGGCCTCTATGAGCTGCAGGAGGCATTATTGGTTATGGTTATCCCTGACTGCTTCTCCATGATAATAATGTGATCCAGTTGGAGATGTTTCTTCCAATTAAGTCCTGTGCATCGTGACAGACGGGAAGTCTGAGTGAGACAGTTTGGGATTGGACTGGAATCTGACCCAGGACAGGATTAAACTGTGCCTGTTATTCAGCGGAACATCTTTAAACACTTAATACGCATGCTGTTTCAGTTTGTACAATTGTAATGTTTACATATTTTGTTCTCTTTAAACTGTTGTTGACATGGTGAAGTCTGAAGAAGAGCCACATTTTTCCATTATGGAAAACGCTCAGGACTGTGGCTATGGACTTGTGATTCAGAGCTTCTCAAGAGCTCTTTGACTCGCTTCACTTTAGCCCTTCAATTTTCATAGAATTCTTATCTAACAATGAGAGTCCTAGTACTTTTTTACATTTCCCACTTGCACGGTCAGTATAATTTAATTTTTTTTTTTTCTGGATGGAGCATTGGTCTGATTAAATTGCCCTGAAGGTCTACAGATCCTTCTGTGATCAAAGCACAGCCGTTCAAATCGCCATGCCAACCATTACAAAGCAAACCGTATCAACGTAAAACCCAGCGCCAGTTACACCGCAGGGAAGGGAAGCACCAACACTCAGGGTATTAATTAAACCACATTTCTATTAAGTGCTTATTGCTTTTTTGTTATTTGGTTTCAATTGTTTTGCTTTCATAATTTGAATCAAGTTATAGTTTACCATTTATGGGTGTGTTTATGTTTCTAATTATTACCTCAACCAGTGAGCAAAATGTTTTTTTGACTTTGTTATACAGTACATTATCATAATTGAAATTAGAAAGGATTCATTCAAATTTAAAATGAAAGCGCAAATATTTGAAAACTATTATTTTTCATATAATTTGAAAATATTTTACATTTGGGAAGTTGAGAATGATCCTAGTATGTTTCCACCTGCTAATTACATTAGACTTAATGGCTTCCGTTAAACATTTTTACCCTCAGGATCAATTAACTTAATGTTTACCATTTATTTTGGTTCAGTTACAGATACAATTTATTTATATGCTTAATCTAAGACGTTAAAAAATATATATTCAACCACAAATCTATTTTGACTGCTAGATGTTATAACCAGTATACTGTGTGCACTCTTAAACTGTCGATTCTGATTAGTTAATTTCTAAATTAATTAATTTTCTAAAACAATAACTCTGACAGAATTTCTGTAGCAACAACTTATTCATGAAGACTTGTCCAGTGAATTCCCCTAAATTAATTTTTTTAAAAGTTGATATGGTGAAGTCTACAGCCATAACATGAGCACCCACCTAATATTGAGTAGGTACCATTTCACCACTAAAACAGCCCTGATCCATCGAGACCTGGAGTCAACTAGACCTCTGAAGTTGTGCTGTGGTATCTGACTGTTGGTAGCAAATCCTTACCGTCCTGTAAGATGCAAGGTCAGGGGTCCATGGATTGAACTTGTTTTCTCTCTCACAGATGCCCAACCAAATTGAGATCTGCATAATTTGGTCGACAAATCACCAACTACTCAACACCTCCAACTCATTGGTCATTGCTTCATGGTCCAGTACTGAAGCTGAAGTGCCCATTGTAGGCATTTGCAACTCCAGTTTGGAATGCAGCAACCAGTGTCCTTAGGCTACCAAGAAGATATGAGCACATTACCCCTTTCTTATCCACGACTGCACTGGCTCCCAGTGAAATTTCGCATTGACTTCAGAAGAAGAAGACTTTATTTGTCACATATACATTACAGCACAGTGAAATTCTTTCTTTACATATGCTAGCTTGTTAGAAAGCTGGGGTCAGCATGCAGGGTCAGCCATGACACAGTGGCCCTGGGCAGGCACAAGGGCCTTGAGTGACTGCAGTCACTCAATAGTTTAGCTTCCCTTAGCCTCCATTAGTGAAAATATATATAAATTAAATTTGACTTGAGTCTTCTTCCTTCCAATTCTTCTTATTGTCATCTCATCTGGAAAAATTTCCTTGCCGCTGTCGCCATTGGCTTCTTCATCAAGGGCGAACTAATAGTTGTAACCTATTCTTATTTTCCTTAGCTACATTTTTCTAAGTTTAGCCATAAGTTTTAGTTTTATAAAAAAAAAATTGTGACAACGTCCAACCGCTATGCAAATAAAATTCTACCTAATTGAATTATTTGCTTCACATGTCACGGCGGCACGGTGGCTTAGTGGTTATGGCTGTTGCCTTTCAGGGTCCGGGATCGATTCCCTCATGGAGTTTTCCTGTGCTTGGTGGTTTTCCTCCGGATACTCCACTTTGCGCAATTCGAAGACATGCAGACCAATTGAGTGTGTGAGTGTGTGCGTGTATCTGCCCAGTGATGGATTGGCACCTCATCCTGGGTATCCTCGCCTCATGGGATAAGCTCCAGCCCCCGTGATCCTGTGTACAGGATAATGCACTATAGACGGTGAGAGAGAGAGAAAGAGAGAGAGAGAGACTTCACCTTTCCGTTTATGTTTATGTTACATACTGTATGTTGAAGGAGTTTCCAGTGTCAGTGTACTGTAACAGTCAGCGATAAAACTGTACGATTAGGTTTAACTACATCTTCAGTTTGGATTATGTGGTTTCTTAGTAACACGAGAAGTTGTGTATTTTTGTCTGCTTTAAAGCTGCTATTATATAAGTTAGAATAGAAACATGCCTGTGTTTCTGAAATTTCACAGCATTATATTTACAGTATATAAATGGATAGTATAAATAATGTAAATAACAAAAAAAAAAATGCAATTCCTTAATAATTCCTTAATAACTGTGGAGTAAGAAAGATATTAAAGAAAGAAATAAAATAAAATAAAAAACATTACTGTAATAAAATTAACTTTGATACATCACAACCAATGTGCTGATTAATTTTATATAACCTCGCCACAGTTCATGCTTTGTTCCTTAGTTAATAGTCCAGTGTTTGAAGTCTAAACCAGCTAAGACCTCACACACTGCTTGTATTTATTTAGAAAACAAATCATATAAAGCGAATAACACTGTATTGTAATGACCACAAACTTGTATTTTTCCATTTTTTTTTTATTGTTTTTGTTTTTGCTGTACAGTTTGTCTTCATGTTGTTATTCAGTATCGTGATCTAATACAGTATGACTTCACCCATGAAGAACCAAATATGGTAAATATACTCAACCTTAACGTACAGTTTCCTGCCGTTATTTACATCGTCTATCTGGCATCTTGTCTGGAACGTGTAATTACTTGAATCAACATCAAATTTCCATAATTCGACTTCCTGTAATCATCTTTAGACAGCAGCTGATTAATTGTTTGCTTTGTAATTGTTAGCGTTGCACAAACGGCTTTTCCCCCTGGAGCGCCGGGTCCGATGTATAAATATGGACTGGAGATCTGGCCACGAATTTATCCGCGCATTGCCAGAGAGTTCAAAGCCCCTGTTGATCTGCACTGTGTCCTCTAGTTGTAGACATGAAAAGAATGCTGTGGTGTTGATTTATACACGCCGCGAGAACACTAGTCGGCTCTAATGAGGAATTCTTGGGCCTGCCAAGTCTGTTTTCTTTTATTTATTTATTTTTTTCATAACTTTCCATTTTTACAGTACATGCTGCCAAACACACACTAATTAACCTCGGTTTTTATTCCCAGTGTACTGATATTTGCCCTCGCTCCAAGTACAATGACTGAATTGTGCATTATGATAATTATCTTAAAATTATGTTAGATTTATACAAATTAAAGGGTTTATACGTCTAACCCTAACGCTAGTGATGTTGTGTTTAGCAAATATGCACGGACAGTAAATGTAAAAAAACATTTTAAATGCAGGTTAAGTCATTTTATCATCAATAATCATTAAATTATTAACAATAAGGTATTTTTTACGTAATGTTAAGTTTTTTATTAATGGTTTTTTTTTTCCCCTATTAATGTTTAAATTCATTTCACAGTTCATGTTTGCACTGGCCAGTTCCATGATTTGTCTATGTCGGTTATGGAAAATGCTCACTTGGGTCCATTCACTGAACTTTGTTACTGAAACACATCTATGAAATATTTAGAATATTCCACAAGTAAAATGTCCAAAACAAATTTCCTGAAGATTATCGAAAGATAGGAAGTCATATTATGCTTTTTTTCCCTTGACTTTCTAATGAAATTCTTGAAAAAAGCAAACATGTTTCCCAAATTATTTATAGTTTGAAATTCTGCCACATTCTACATACTTACAGGAATGTTTTCTGCCATTAGCCATGGATGCTAGTTATTCACATTTTTAAACACAAAAACTCCTGAATGTTGTTATAATTAGACATATTTAATAAAATTCAGATTTTATTAGGTGCACGGGCTAAACAGATCCAGAATTGTGGAATCATTCATTAATGTTCATGTCTAAGAAGGTGTGTGTGTAAAGGTGTAAGCATTCTTGGCTCCTGAAATACCTAATAAACCTCAGTCATAGACTAGCGCAAATAAAGGAAATGTATGAAAGTGTACAAAGGAAATTTAGGAGTGTTTTGTCCTGTTCACATGTTTATGAAAAGTAAACATATACATATATGTGTGTGTGTGTGTGTGTGTGTGTGTGTGTGTGTGTGTGTGTGTGTGTGTGTGTGTGTGTGTATAGAGCTCCTGGAACACATCTCTAAAGACATATGATTCTCATTGAGGGGATAAAAGGCATCTATAATGTTGTGTTTTTTTTTTCTCTCTTTCTTTTGTGCATTTGAGGAAAGCCGTGTGCACGTTACGCGTGAGAGCTCACCCCGTCCCTCCACCCGTACATGTGGTATTGTTTAATATGTCACAAGTATGGATTCATTGAAGTGAAATTGAAACTTCATGACAATTCTTTATTAGGAGCCTATAAATGCTTTATTTCGCCTGTGGGTTCATGCTTTCAGTGAGATGCGGATGAGTTTGTTGACTCCGGCTATTGGGAATAGACTGATGGAGACCTTTTTTCTTTTTTTTCCAAAATTCAAAAATGTAACCTTTGATACAGTGGCTTGCATAAGTATTCAACCCCCTTCCCCCTCTTGAACTTTTCCCCCATTTTGTTGGAACTGAATAAACGTAAATAAGTTTTAACGTCATAAATCTGCAACAAAATAAAGGATTATTCTGTCATCACTGTGAATCCCCTTAATTAGGTCTGGTGCAACCAGTTATTGTCAGAAAACACAATTAAATGAATATCTTCAATAAAACACACCTGTTTGTGAAGAACTTAACTTTCTTAGAGCTGCCTATAATACTGTGTACGGCTGTGAATGTGACAAATACAATTTAAATTTGAATTTGAACTTTCAAAACAATTACAAGGCAAAATTCTGTAAAATATTAGCCAGGGTTTGGTCCTAAACTTTAAACAATATCAGATTCAAGGTCATGCTGTTGTACTGGAGATCAGCTCAGGTGGCGGACAGTCCTGAGGAACTGAGATTTACTTTATATTTCCACTTTAGCATATCAGCTCAGTTAACTTTCAAGTTCTGGGGTTAAATCCCAAATAGCGTTTAAAGGAAATCTAGTGCACTATGTAGGGTGTACAATCCCTTGTTTGACGCACAAAGTAGTGCCCTTGATCAGGGGTTAGAGAGGGATTTTATTATTCAGCATGATTTGCGTTTGAATGTGGGGTTTGTCAAGCAGCTGTCCTATGCTCTTTACAGTACTGTGGACTGTACTGAACTATGTCCAGTTAGTGTAATTAATGATTGTTAGATCACCTGTGATGCAAAGTAATACATACAGTTCTACTCAGTGCTGTTATCCTCTATATTACCACTTGCTGAATGCTGCTCATCCCATCAGATTACTTGATCAGAACGTACTGTTGTACAGTATAATATGGCATAACTGTAACACTGTGTGGTCTCTCGGCAGACATATCCACGGGCAGCTACACAGTGGACTTCTGGGCAGGCAGATCCAAAAGAAATTCATCATTTCATCATTTTTTTTGATGAAAAAAAAGTTCATGTTAAAAGAAAAAGAAAATTTCATGCTGAGAAGAAAAGAAATTTCATGTCAAAAGTATATTTATTTAATTTCTGTGAGTCTTCCTGAGGGTGTGCACAATTACTCCTACAATCTGTTGCTACCACACTAACCCCTAAGCCTGTACTAGACTCAGATACAACATACTGAACTTCCTGGCGCTTTTATGCACTGCTCGAAACATAGCAATAACTGCTTTTGTTTGGGTTAAGATGGAATTGATCAGACAAGCAAACAGGATGCCAAAGGTAATTCTCAACATAGTGCTCCCACCACCATGCAATGGTAAAGAATTATAACCACTTTGGGTGGATTAGTTGGAAAGGGGAAACTGATTTATTAGCTAAAGCAGATACATTCTAAAAAAATTAAAAAAAAATATTTTCCATCAGCAAAAGATGGATTGAAGTCTGTTGAAAACCATAAGTAAAAATCTTGTTATGTTATGCTCCCCTATTGGATTGATATCAGTGTAATGGAGCCTAATTGTGTGCACAGCTGTTATTAACCTGAAAATTGTTTTCCTGAAGTGTTTTAAACCTCTTAAACTATACCAATTTGGCATTTACATTTTTATCACACCATTCCGCAAATTCCAATCATTCTAAATCCAACCATTTATTTATGTTTACACACAATGCTCACCAGCAGTTTCATGAACCCACATATTTCTTTATTTTTCTTGAAGTTATTATTTATGTCTCTTTCATAATGAAATTAAATGCATGATCACGTCTATAAACAAAAAGTGTTCACTACTATTCGTCTGTCAGTGCTGTTAAATATCTCTTTCCCCCCTAACATCTACACCTGTAGTTTTCTGGATATGTGAGAGTGTGTGTTCAGCTTCACAGGTGTGTTATCAGCTGTGTGCTCATATAAAGCATGCATTCATCAGCCTATACAGAGACATAGGCTAAACCCTAATGCTTGCCCTGGCTTCACATTTCCCTGCTGAAGGAGAAGGCAAAATACTTTTATAAATTTTATTAATTTTTTTTCCCGACTTATCCTCATCTCCCCCACACAGCCTAATTGGGAGTCCTTTGATGCGTTTCTCCTTGATGCTGATTCGGGAGGCGAACACAGACTCCACACCCAGTACTCAAACAAGGTTGATTCAGATTCTCCGCATTCTTATCTGGGTCGTATATTTCTGTGCGTGTGTGTATGTGATATGGTTTATGGTGCATTGTGGGGACATGCTGTGTGATTGAGAAGTTTGTTGATCTATACAGGATATCAAGGTTGTCTCCATTCATTTTATGACCATGCATACTCTGCACTCTACTCTATATACAACACAATATCACCATCACAAATATTTTTTGGTCAATAACATTTTGTCAAGTTAAGATATCACACAGTCCACCTGGTTTGTAAAGTTGTAAAGTTCTCAAGTCAGACATCTAGGCTCCTCTACAGAATCTGATTCGTTTTGGGTTACTTGGAAGAGTCCATTTTTAACTGGTTTTCTATCTGAAAGATAGAACTGTGTCACCAAACATGCATGTGACCATTTACAGTGGCAAATGTAAAAATAACAACGTATCTGAAAATAAGACTAACTGGTCCTTTTTTTCTTTCTTTACTTACTTAGGACCTGTCCACACGGAGACGCGTTTCGCTGTATACGTATAATTTTTTTATCGTATTGGCGTTTCGTCCACACGGATCCGGCGTTTTAGGAGACTGAAACCGCTATTTTTTTAAACCGTGTCCCAAAGTGGATAAATCTGAAAACGACACCCTTGCGGTTTCGTGTGTACAGCCAATCCGTATATTTTG
>JAQQZT010000021.1:1853568-1871398 GCA_030068275.1 Clarias platycephalus
GCAGTTCTGAAGGCGAAAGGGGGTCAAACACCGTATTAGTATGGTGTTCCTAATAATCCTTTAGGTGAGTGTGTGTATTCTTTTTGTCTGTTTGTTGACTTAATTGTTTCTCTACTTCAGTACAATGTCTGTTCGTATTATCTCCTTTGTTTACATTCATTGTAAAGTGTCTTTGAGCTCTGGAAAGGCGAAAATTATTATTATTTTTTTTTAAAAAGTGCATAATGTGTACTGGTTGCACTTTAAAAGCACTTTGTGGTAAATATAAAGGCATCTCTTGGACTGCATGCTGCCTCCAGATGGAGGAGAAATGCCATTAATAAGCAGCTACTTTCTCTTGCTGTGTGTCAGACAGGCAGTGAGCTGCTGGTAAAGAAAAAGCAGAAGCATGTGTAAGAGCGAACTAAGCTCATGCGTTATCTTAGCGAGCAGAAATGAAGGAGAGCCCTCTCCTTCATCCAGAAAAGCACTGATAGCATAATGATTTCCAGGAACCAAACAGTTCACTACTGCTGTTACAGTATCAAGGCTAGGTTTATGGTGTCACAATTAAAACTGTAGCTTAACCCTTGATGTGCTGTAACGGTGGTTCCACTATTCACATGACTTCAGCTAGACAAAACATTAAACAAAAATAAATAAAAATATTCAAACTAGCCAACCATGAATCCATCTCTCATTTCGGATAACTATGCTAAAAGTTTGCCTACCCCTGATTATTACTATATGTGTACATTGGACATACCAGTTATGTTACAGTTACAGAAATGTTACCTCGTTACCTTTATGATGTGCTCCCCTCTTCTGTGAAGACTTTCCACTAGATGTTGGAGTATGACTGTTGGTATATGTGTTTACTCAGCTAAAAGAGCATTAGTGGGCTCAGGCACTGAGGTTGAGATATTAATGATGCTCTAGTTTCATCTAGTTGATCCCAAAGGTGTTCAGTAGGGTTGAGTTCAGTCAGGGCTCTGTGCATACCACTATTACTGAACATCAGCCATAACATCATAATGCAAAATTGCACAGGACCCAGAAGACAAAGAGCCCAAGACCGCCCAGATCCCACTGTGATCATGGAATCCACTGGACAACCAGTCTGCTCCACCGAGATCCCCCGTCACAACCCACAGCACCCAAAGGATCCACTGGCAACGTCTCGGCGTCAGACACTACAGCCTCCAGAGGGTCAGCAGAGCCACTGACCATGGGGGCGTAGCTGCCCAGGTGGCCTAAGGGTAACCTACACAATACTGTGCATAGACTTTTGGGTTTCAATGTCTGATCAGTTTGTATATCTGAACAGTAACTTTCTCCTTTTTCATCATAACCAAGTTTTATATTGAAAAACCAAAGCATGGCTATGCACATAATAGTAAAAAGGTTTTTAAATGGGTAATATTGTCTCAGGTCAATTCAAACCTACACTACACTGTGTTACTACGGAGATAGATTTTGTAATATTAGTAATGCAATGTAATGTAATGTAATGCAATGCTACCATTTTCATGTTTGGTACTGTTAAATTAAAAGCATATCGGACCATTTATGCGAAATGTTTCCCGTCACAGGCTGGAATTACTGGCTGGTAAAGACAATAACGGGACAAAGACTGTGAGAGCATGCAGTCAGATACCGCAGGTTAAACACCATTAGATGCTTTATGATGCATTTCCTGCTTTCATTCGTTTATTCATCTTGTGAAGACACCTTATTGTGGTGAGAGATAGTGATTTAAATTACTAACTTGTTCCTGTTTCAAACAAACTGATGAATGGTGTGTGTGTTTGTGTAAGGGGAATGCTTTTATGTAATGTAACAGATGCATATATGACATTTACATTTAAACTCAAGCCCAAGTTTAATTCAAAATGTTTGATTTAAAATGAGCCGCCAACATTTTTTTACAAAACAAACTTTTCCATATCTGCTAAAAAATATAAAGAGAGTAAGAAATAATAAATAAAGATGGAAATATTGTGTTCTATCAGAGAGAAGGCCACGTGCTCTACCTGCTGATTATAATAAGGCAAAAAGTTCACATCTCTAAAATTCTCCATTCAAAAAAGATCAGAAAATTCAGACAAAAACAGAACATTAGATACATTTTCTTCCTTTTGTAAACACTGTTTGAGAACTGTAAGCAATGTTTTCTCCCATTTTCAAAAAACAAAATCACCCCACTGACTGAGTCTAGCATGTGGAAATCTTTTGCCTGAGTAACATGTATTCCAGTACGAGCGTTGGACTCGCTGCAGTGGTTCGAAAACATTTTGGAGCCAGGAACCTCTTTAACTGTAAACTTTATGAACCTCTTCAATACAGATACAATTTCAGAACATAACCAAACGATTCAAACATTAGTATTATTATTCAAATATCTACAACAATATTCTGGATTATTATTGGGGTGTTTTGACTTGAATCAGGCAAAAAAAGAAGTTTGGAATGAAGCAGGTCGCGCTTTTAACTTAGGGTGACTAATGAATTCCCCTCACTCACTCATCTTCTATACTGCTTTATCCTGTATTCAGGGTCGCGGAGAATGCCAATTAGCCTAACTTGCATATCTCTGGACTGTGGGAGGAAACCCACCAAGCACGGGGAGAGCATACAAACGCCATGCACACAGAGACGGGAATCGAGCCTGGCCGGTAATCGAACCTAGACCCTGGAGGAGCAAGGCGACAGTGCTAACCACTACACCACCCTTAATGAATTCCTTCCCTATTATAATAATAAAAATAAAACTCAAAATGTAAAATCCAAGAAATGCAAATGAGTTTGAACCTTTTCTTAACTTCCGAGCACAAAACAGTTCAGTCCTTGTGTAAACGCCAAATAGTTACAGGTTTAGATATCATCTTCCAGTTTTTAAGAATTTTCCAGTCTTATTATAAGACACCGTGGTTGTTTATTGAAAAAGCACCAGTTGACTAAGCACCCGAATCAGAGTTGAAGCACCAAAATGGTTTCTACTTCTCTCCGTCCTTCAAATCCTCGCCTTGTCTCAGGTATCCTCCTCTTCTTCCACAAGAAGAAGCTTCCAGAACGGACTTGGTGGTTGTAGAAAAATAAACGGTGATCTACGACACTTTGCTAAGATATCCAATATCAATAAAGATGTAAAGAATCTGTCCTCAAACTCTCAGTAATTCCGAATGCTGAAGAAGCCCACGCTAGTGGGAGACTCTTTTACAGTTACAGTGACAAGGTTAGCAGTGACATCGGTGACAAAAACGTGTTCGATGAGGCTCCGTGTTGGCCTCCAGTCCTTGCATTCTGACTGTAGTTCCAACGCCAGCTCCTGCCTTTCCCCAGTGAACGTTGACTCCTGCTCTGACTCCGAGCTGCTTCCCTCCTCGCCCGTGCTCATCTCACTGAGCGGTTTGGTCATTTTGCTCCCATCTTTAGAGCCAGTAAATGTCGGGACCTTCCGCTGCCTTCCTGGAGGACTGGCTTTCGCCAGTCTCTCCAATGGACCCTCCATTATCACTTTTTCTACGCCTGCCGGTGTGTTGATCTCTCGGGATCCTGGTCGACCCAAAATCCCTACTTCGGCTGGAGCACTTTTTTCCTGCACTGGCCCTTTTTTCACTGTGCTCCCAGAACCCCGAAGGTTGGAGACATCTTTTGGAGTAGCACTGCCACTGAGTTGTGTTTTGTTGACCCCAGAAAAGCTAGAGACCTGTGTACTGGGGCTTTTCACTGAGGTAAGAGGTGATGCACAAGGTTTTGTGTTTGGTGGACGTTGCAGAGATGGAGTTTCCTGCTTTTTTGCCCAATTAAGCGCTCCCCCTCTTGACTGTCCATTGGTACTGTCGGTAAGTTTTGAATTGTGCAAACTCAGAGAAGCCACTCCTGGAGACTTAGAGGATGAGTTTTTTAAATCCAGGGTTCCCCCATTACCCATGTCTGAGACAGAAAGTTTAAAATCCGTCCGTTTCCCTTGGGGCTGGGTGGATCCCATGGTGTTCTTTGGAGTTTCACTGGCAGTAAAACATCCTCGGTTCTGCATGGCTACTGTCTCCCTGTTGGCAGCTCGATTCAGGCTTGTGTAGGTAAAACTGGCGGGCAGCACTGGTTTCTTAATGCTGCTACGCAGCTCTGAGAGAGAGTCTTTAAGTGGCGGCTTCATGATCTTACGTGGATTTTTGGCCTGGTTCTGCTTCAAGGCCCTGAGCTCTGGAGCAAGAGGCTTCCTGCCCCGCTTCTTTTTCTTTGGAGGATCCGGTTTGGCCAACACGATCTGAGCCTTTTTCTGGGGGACAGGGTGCAGTTCCCGCACTCGAGGGCTTAATTTTGCCTTTCTGTCACAGTCATCCTGGTCATCATCGTCCTCTTCAGACGAAGAGGACGAGGATGACGAAGAGGACGATGAATCTGAGGAAGATAAAGATGACGATGAGCTGCTTGATTTTGAGACTGTCTGTATCTCCTCCTGCTGAAGAGACAAAGGGTAAAAAGGAATCACTTATTGCTGGCTAATAATGTATTAGTGTTGTAAGTTCTGATGCCCATAAATAAATGCTGAGCTACAGTGTTGCATTTGTGTCCAATACAAGGTCCTTACCATGATTTTCCGAGGTCTACCGCGTGGTCGTTTCCCTCGCTTCCGAATCAGCAGCTCTCTTTCTTGCTCCCTGAATAGAAGAAAAAAGCAAAAGTCAGAAATCCTAGCACAAAATACTCATTAACATGGATGGAAATAACACACTTCTAATGAAAAACTTCTTTGTACTTAACATGGATCAGCCGTTTCCCTGGATAAAAGGGTTTACTTTAACTGTGTTATCAAAGGATTAACATTCATTTTAAAGTCTCTGCTTCAGGTTTTTTTTTAGTCCTGCTCCTCCATTGTTCAGCAACAAAATTAAAGCCTCCACTCTCAAACCATCAAATCATATAAGCCCTAGAACTAACAATTCCCAAGATATCCAGCTAAAAAGCATTATATTCAGTACATCTACATGAACAGTTAAGTGGAGCTATGGTCATAGCTCAACTAGGACATTCAACTGGACATCTGTCCTTATCCCATTATATTCCCCCTTCAGCATGTTGCCACTGTATTCCAATTTGACCCATTATGGCACCTACCAAAACAATTGACAAACCAGTTAGCTAGCGGCAAATGAGTAGCGCGTTGAACGGGGAAAACATGGACAACTTCACAGAGCTCTACATTTCATATGCGCCGCCCACTTGACTTTTTTGTACAAATAAGACACAAGCTATCTCTTGGTTATGGTATTATCTGACGATAGGCAACATCACAGTATTGTTAGTTGCTTCTTCTGCTCTTACACATTACAGTAGGTCGACTTTTGGGTCAAAGCCCGTCATGGCAACTGTGGAGCATGTGCTGAGCCCCTAGGCCGATTATATGTGCAGGAGTAGCTGGTCTCTCAATCGCATTATCTGGGTGTGCTAGTCTGAGGAAGTTCGAATGAACATGTTTACATTTTTAAAAAAAAAAGCAAAAAAAAAAAACTCCTGTTTTAGTCGAACTAACACAACGTGATGTAAACATACTGACTGACTTTCCTATTCAAGTCAATGCAAGAGATCAAGTTACATTGACAATGTGTGAGTCAGCTGCACAGGGAAAGCCCCACTGCAGTGACAACTGGGCTAACCCATGCCCCCTACTCTTATACACACTCGCACACCCCGGATAAGTGACTGGTCAGACCTCAGCAACCCTATGGCCTAGATAGGAGCTGATATACACTGCACAGCCAAACACCACCTGGATTGACAAAGTAAATAGTTAAGAATCTTCCAGTGGATACTTACTGCAGTGATTAATATGATTTAGCGGCAACAAGCTATTTAAGCTTCGCATTTCTTAAACAACCATGTCAGAAGACATATATTGTGGTCGTGGCAAAGGTTACTCTGTTTTAGAAGGGTTAAATTATTGTCCTGCATCAAGAAACGAAAAAAACTAAGGAGATTGCTGAAACTACTAAAATCTTGATAAGAAGTGCAAAAACGCATTAATAAAACCTGGAAGGATAGCGGTGACCCAACATCTTTGGGGAAGAAACGTAGTCAGAAAAAAAGAAAATTTGAATGAGCATGATGAAGCATAAAAACAGCAGAAGAACTCACGGCTATGTTTAATAGTGAAACACACACAATGCGAAGAGAACTCATGGGACTGGGTCTAAACAGTGGTATAGCCTTAAGAAAACCGTTAGCATAGGTGCTAATTGCAAAAAAAAAAGCTTCAGTTTGCTGGGAGTGTAAAGAATAGCGTGTGGAGCATTGGGAAAAGGGTCATGTGGTCTGATGAGTCCAGATTTACCCTGTTCCAGAGTAATAGTAGATAAGGAAAGGGGCAGATGAAGCGATGTACTCATCATAGCTAGTGCCTATACAAGCCTGTGGAGGCCGTGTAATGACCTGGTGTTACTTCACTTGGTCACGTCTAGGCTCAGCAGCGTTATGTGCCCAAAACATGAGGTCAGCTGACAACCTAAATCCACTGAATGACCAGGATTTTCCCCATCAATGGATTGTTCTTCTCTGATGGCACAGCCATATTCCAAGATGACAATGCCAGGAACTTAATAGTCTGGAGCTTTTTTTCCCTATACACAATTGATAAAGGTTTGTTTAATATTTTTCATCGGCATATTTCTGCCCAGTGAAATATGACAGTTTTAGGAGGGTCGTTTCAGCCCTGTATGCTGTAACAAACAGCTAGGTGTGAAAACACCCTTAGTTTTCTTTTTTAACCCGAAAAAAATTGCAGAAGACAAAACCTGAACTGAGAATCTCATTTTCAAACCATTTCTGCTGTCAGATCAGTACGTGTCTAACCACCTTTTTGGCCACAAGGGTTTTGTTTCGTACAAAAATAAAAAAAATCCCCATCTTCATTGTGCCACAAGTACAGGTTGTGAAACAGAGTTCCTGTTTTTTCATGAGTTGAAACCATCGCCTCCACACTTCCTCACTTGCCGAAGACTTGTTGCAGAAATGCTATTTTGACAAAACAGCTTGTTTCGTTTTTTTTTTCTCTAGTGTTCTTACTCCAACTAGAGCCGAAATGAAAGAGCATTTTTGATCATTGATTTCCAGGTGCATCATTATGAAAGTTAATGACAGCACTGAGATTTTACTGAGAAAATTTCTAAAAAGAATGCTTTTCTGTCTATGTAAATTTTACAAGTTGCTAAAAAAAAGTTGAGTAAAAATTAAGTAAATTTTTATTATTCTCACATTTCAGTTTTTCCTTATGTATGATGGAATTTAGGTCTGTTGTTTTATTTGCATTATTTTCAAGGACAGTGAGGGTGTTTGAACATGCCCTTTAAATCAGAGATGTACCAAGAGGCTGGAGTTCAGGATTGAACCTCAATGTAATATTTATTTCTGTCGATTCTACACGTTACAAATTGTTCTCATGTACGTGGTAACAATACGGTGAGATAATGAATTTGTACAATGCCTCTTATCTGTTCACAATGTCGAAGTGCCTCACACAGATCAATATTAGTATGGATCGTATAGTAATAATCTTGAGTGACTTCATTTCCTTGTGCTGTTCAGTGCCGCTCCTGAGATGCTCAGATTTCTACATTTCAGTCCGGATAAACCTGCCTGAGGTTTTTGTTCTTTCACGATAAAGCAACAGTTTGAGCCTCGGGTGTGGTGGGATGTCTCTGCAAACAAGCCCCACTGGCACCGCTGCAGCTTATCTGCATGTCCAGAGAGGTGAAAGATTACAAACGGTGCTGCGCTCCCGCCCACTGGAGCGTTTCAGCCTGTATTGTTTACATTCAAAGCAGGAGGAGCGTTTTCCTCCGAGAGCCCCGACCCCCCTCACCTCTTATTAAATGCAGCCAGCAGTCTCGGGTCCAGCAGGTTCTCCTGAGGCTCCCAGCTATTGTGCCTGCAAACACATACACACACAAAACACACACACAAAACACACAAATTAGAGCTGTTAGTCAGTTCCATCTGCACATACAAGCCAGTGAGACATCACCGCAAACCCCACGCCATGAGTTTTATTACACAAAGCCCAGTTTATCAGCTTCTCTAACAGCCAATGTACATGAACAACATACCACACACATATATACACACACACAGAGATACAGAGGGAAAGGAGCTGGAGATAAAGAGAGAGGAAGAGGAAAACATGCAAAGAAATGTAAGAGTACAAAGCAAGAAATAGGCAGAAAGAAAGTTACAAGCTTTAGCTGTAAAAACAAAAAGATTCATTTTGATCCATTTGGTTTTCCCCAGGTTGTTAATTGTGTCTGAAACATTTTTACATAACTCCACGTTAATGTTTAATAGTTGATAGCCTACTTGATAATTTAATAATCTGACTATTAAAAAATTATATAATGGTATAAACGTTCAGTAAATATATGCCCCAATTTTATATCTTTTTAATGAGAAGATTTGCACAAAGGAGTGAAATTGTTTCTCGAGCGCACACACACACACACACACACACACACACACACACACACGTTAAAAGCAGGTGATTACAATAATCAATAGCCACAGAGCAAGTGGAAGCAGATGGAGTGTAGGGGGAAAATGGAGTGTGATTGACAGATAAAATACCCACTGACTAGGATTAAAAAGTGACAATAGCGAGAGAGAGAGAGAGAGAGAGAGAGAGAGAGAGAGAGAGAGAATCCAACAGGATAGATAAAAGGCTGATTTGAAAATTATTACAAAGGACAAAAAGATAAAGAAAAAAAAAAACACAGGCAATAAGAGAAAGATGAAAGAAAAACAAAAAGAAACAGATAACGGTGATGTGTCTGAAATGGAGACCAGAAGTCAGAGATAAAGAAAAAGAGAGGAAAAAGAGAGAAAGAGAAATAAAAGATGGAATGACAGAAAACACAGAGATCAGAGGTGGAAAAGAAGGAAGCCATTTTTGACATTTCTTAAATATTTAACAAAAAAAATGTTTGATTAAACAAAATAGTAGTTTTTGTTGAGAGCTACAATTCTTTACTTTTCCTCATATATTAGTACAGTTTCAACTTCTGATTTTTATATATATATATTTTTTTTACTTTAATTTAACTTATATTCCAGGTTGATTAATTTGCTTTTTCCTTGTTTTGTTTACATTTTGCAAGAACAATAAAATAAAAAACCACAATAATCTGGATTTTAACATATGACGTGCTAGATTCATAATAACGTTTATCATAGTTTCTCTATTATTTTTTGCTTAAGTTCATTATGAATATAGTTTAGTATTTTATTACATAATCAGACGGAATGGAGTTTAATGCATTTCTTACATCACAAAGTTTATTTTTCAAAGTATTATTATCATTATTATGATGATTATTAGGGCTTCATGGTTTGATTAAAAATAAAACACACACTGTGATTATTTTGACACACATTGCGATTGTGACTTAAACTGTAATGATTAAATGTACCATTTAGTATTTGGTATAAACAATCTCATTAAAAGAATGTTTACTGATAGTTATTTCTCATCCCAAAAGTATTTTGAAAAAAATAAAAAATAAAATACATGAATAGATAAACTGTACATAAATTCTAGTTAAAGCTCTAATCGAGGGGTCGCCACAACCACAGCGGACCATCTGATCCGCACACAATTGCGATTTAACCTGCGATACGCAACAATCACCGTTTCATGTACGGTTTTGTATTCGATGGTGTTTGTTGAGTCTAACCGCACATACTGTACCACAAGATCTCATTAAGAGGATGTTTACTGATGTTTAATTATCAACCAAAATGTTATGAAAACAAATTAAACACTTACATAAATAGACAAACTCTACATAAAGTCTACTTATAGTCTGCATATATTACCTGTGATAAATTGCAGATTTTTGAGATCCGTATCGCGATTTGGAATATTATGTGATTAATTGTACAGCACTTATAATACTAACAACAACAACAACAACAACAACAACAACAATAATAATAGAGAGATGGATAGCAGGAGAATGAAATGGTTAACAGAAAGAGTAAGAGAACCATGAGTATAGATAAGGAACTCTGTATGTGTGTGTGTGTGTGTGTATAGAAGGGCAGCTGCAGTTGCTTATGAAAGACGGCACAGGGCCAGAAACGGTTGAAAACAAAAGAAAAGAAACAGAAACCCAGAAAAAAATATCACGCGTGGCTGTAAACAAGAGGGTAAATATGTACACCCGGGGTGTGTGTGTGTGTGTGTGTGTGTGCGAAATACGAAAACTCACACGATACTAAACACTAACAAACACGCGGAGATGAAAAAAGACGAAAACACACACACACACACAGACAGAGTGATCGAGGTATAAAGTTGTGTGCGCAGCCTGGGACTGATGCAGTGATAGAGCTCGCGCGCAGACAAAAGGGCTGCTGAGAGTTGCAACAATGTATCGGATCAACAGTTCCACAGTTACAGTTACAGGCGCGCGCGCTCGCTCGCGCTTCATCCTGATCATGGAGATACAGTGTAGCTTTTATTGTTTCTGCTGAGACTTACTTGGACGACCATCCTCTCCACTTCACCAGATACTCCAACTTTCCCTGTGCAACACACACACACACACACACACACAGACACACACACACCATCAAACCCCGGACGCGCACAAACCCTTCCGTCAGAATCATCACCATAATAATCATAATGAACTCCTGAACACTCTCACCTTGCGCAGTCTTTTACTGAGAATACACTCTGCATCGAAGACCTGCTCTCCTACAGCGCTCAGCTCCTCCATGTCTGCTCCAGCAACAGCCTGCCTTCCTCCTCCTCCTCCTCCTGCACCAGCGCTGAAACACAAGGAGCCACGAGGGGGAGGGAAAAGGGGAAGGAAAGAAAAAACACACAGAGAGAGAGAGAGAGAAAACGCACTAAAAACAACCCCAAGTGTGTTTTTGGGCCTCCGCGGACACCGTCGGCGCCGACGTCATCTCCTGTTTCCTTCCTGGTGTAACGGCGGACTGGATTTAATTACAAACGCAATTAAAAAAGTTAAATACAAACAAAACATCACCACAACAAAGCGTTCGAGCAGAGACTAAACCGAAAGTCTCGCATGTCTATCCTACATGGACAAGCAACGCGGCACAATTCAAAATACAAATCAATTTACAATTAATTAATCAATCAACTATTACAGAAACAAAATGGACACAGACCAGACGTGGTTCTCGAAACGTGTATTGCGTGTGTAAGAACGTGTGTCAAAATGAAACGAAACAATACTGAAATACTATTGAATAGTAATGAGCAGGCAAATGATTCGGTCACGTGAACATTCCAAATAAGATGTCGGAAACTCAAACATGTGAAGATTTGTTTTTAAGATTCCGTAAAAATCTTGCTTCTTTTTTATTTTTTATTTATTTTTTTGTGAGGCTTTATGTCTGCCATGATGGTGGTTTTGAAGAAAATGATAATGAGGTCTCAGTGTTTATATACTGTAGATAGAGAGAGAGAGTATGACATAAACGGTATCACTCATCATTTTGAATATTTTTATTTATAGTGTACCTTTATAGTCTGAATCAATCTTTAACGTTGCTTAAGCACTTACGAGTACCTTAACAGCCAAAACACAGTACTGGTGCTGATTTTATTCTTTTATTTTATGCATAAAATACAAAAAAATGTGTTTGCCAAAGAAGCTACTCTTTGTTTTGTTTTTGATGATTTTATATGTGCTCCAAAAATGTAAATTGTTCAGCATTATACTGTCTCGCTTCAAACAATAATCACTCAAAATGCTGATTATTCAGATTTCTTATCAATGTTAAAATCAGTTTAAGCTTCTATAAGCATATGACCAGTAAAAAAAAAAATGTTGCTTAAATTATGAAAGCATTCCATACGGTTGTGAAAAAAATTAAGGATTTTTTCCCCCCAAAAAAATCTGTACTGTCTGTAACCATGTCAAAGTCATGTTGCAATCTCTTAACAATTTAGCGTTTTTGAATAATACACTTTTTCAGGTTTATGTCTTTTCATGTGAAATCTAAATTGGCCAAGTTTCATCTGAATGACAAGTAAGATAATTGAAAGATTTTAATTCAAAAACGTTGCGGACACTACACTTAGGTAAGACACCTTTTAGCACCAATACCATGCTTTGGCTGTTAAGCAAAACAGTGTCTGTGTGCATGAACAATTCGGACTAGAAGACTCACGAGAAGAACCGTTCAATTCTGTTTACAATGTAATGCACTGCATAGAATCTATGGTAGTCACATGACAATAAAAACTAAAGATTCGGACTAAGAAGACTCAAAGTTAATTTCTCATTTCTGTTTCCTGTACATAACCTATGGAGGTTTTGTGATTGTTTGCGCATGCGTGCCAAGTAGAAACTCTCTGAGACTACTCGTTCTTCTGTGTCACGTTAAAGACTCATTCAAAAAGAATGAATCGTCCATGAATGACCCATTACTATTAAAATTAGTCACTGATATTGTGCTACACAGCAGTAGTTTTCAAACATGGTACTGGAGAACCACCTGCCCTGCACATTTTTCACTCCCCGCACGTCTGATTTAACTAATCAGCTAATTAACAGCCTTTTGTAAATTGAAGTGAATGTGGTAGAGCAAGGAAACACTAAAATGTGCAATGCAGGAGGTTCTCGGAATCTAGGGTTGTAAACCATGCCATTCAGATTGCTATGTGCTTTCTAAAAATATGATGTGTGAAATGATAAATGCCAGATGTATATTCTGATGGGGCCCATCTGAGTTAAATGTGGGGCAGATGGGTTTCACATGAACTTGGTCTCTGAGTGGGTTCACACATGGGTCATTACTGGGGTCCAGTTGGATGACCCAAAAACAGATATGGAATAAAAGTGAGCATTGCTTCAGAGGCAAATATAATTTCATACTACTGTATACTTACTAATGAAAAAATGGGCACAGTGAATCAGTGGTTAGCACTGTTGGGCTTCAAATTTCACCTGTCTGTGATGCAGAGAACATTTCTTCACTCACTCCCTCACTCTCTCAATCACAAATTCCTCTATGCCACTTATCCTTTCCCAGGAGGCCTGGAGCCTGTCACTGGGAGACTCAGGGCAACAGCCATGCTACCCCTGGATAAGGTGCCAGTCCATCCAGAGCATGCATACACACACACACACACACACACACACACACACACACACACACACACACACACACACACTACAGTCAAACTGTAAACCCACCTAGCACAGGGAGAAGACGCAAACTCAATGAGAATCAAAGCCTCAACTTGGGAGGCCATCCCTTTTCTTCCCAAAATAAATTTTCCATTTTTTAAAAAAAGATTTTAAGATAAATTGTCGTATATCAAGGACGGAGGAGATAGGGGTGTTGAGGTGTTATGTTGCATTACACCATGATTTTCAGGATTCCTTTAAGTGCAACTGCTCACATAATACTCATAATACATCTGACTTTTAAAAAATAATAATAAATTTGAGTCTTTGTCTATGAGCCACATATTACACTTTTTAATTGAATTTCTAAGGGACTTAAGTCTTAAGCGAGTTTGTATTATCAGTTGTTGTATTATCAGTGACAAGATATACTGGTGAGGGAATGACTGTGTATGCTTTATGATAATCAAGAACAGGAGCTCTGCTATATTTCTGGACTTATCCTGACGCTTATTCAGAGCTGAAACTCTTCCATAAATGGTAAATTGGCTAAATGTTTCCATTCTGATAGTTTTGCCAAATCAAAGATTAAATGCTTATCTTGGGTAAACAAGAAAATTTAAAATAATGTCGGTTACATAAGTGGTTTATGTGGTTACTATAGAAATAATAGTCCATTACGATAAGTGTAGCTCTTTTCACCATGCTGAAAAAAAACTAAAGAATCAATCAACACCCTTTGATTCATTCAGTTAACATTGCTGTGGTATAGCCATGTACTAACATATGTTCTCTGTTAAAAGGAAAAGAATTTGACAGGTGTGACACGCCTCAGCCATGGTGCTTAAAATTCCAGCAGCCCAATGAAAGATGCCTTCCTGCTTCTCTGTACTTTATGGAGCCCCATCCACAAATACTGCACATGGGCATTCCATGGAACAGATACTCCTTCTTTTTTTTAACCTATGAAGTTAAAGGCTTCATACAGCTCATGCTTTGCTTTCTCCTGTAGAGGATGAAGTGATCACTCAGTGTAAAGTGGTATTGAAATATTTGTAATAAATCTATGGTTCAACTGTGGTATGTTTTAATGAATTTGGTTTTCACCACAGTGCTGCAACCATGTTAAAATGTATAATGTTCAATTATGACTCTTTATCATATACTAATCAACCATACTGATCGTTTGGCAAATAGTGTGGTCACAGAGGATAACAAAGTCCAATTTAGATGCACTAGTTTCTAATTATGTAGACATTATTTGTTTAATTAGTGTTGTAAATATTGTATCATATTTGTTTATTCAGGATTTAGCTTAAATAATGCAAAGTATTAACTTAGTTCTAAACTTAGAATTTTTTTTTATTACTATTGGAAGGAAGTATGTTCATGTGAAAGATTATCTGAATGGAAGCAAGACAAAAGGCTTAAGAGGCCATCACTTCCTGTTCCAGAGAGTTTATTACCTTAAACATAAACATAATTGTTGGATAAGTTGGGAATGTGTTTTTCTTGCCTTTGGTGAAAAGAAGAATTATGTTAGATTTTAATTTTATTATTACAATTATTATTAAAATAGTAATTCAAGTCAAACAGGGACTTATGATGACATTTCTGGTGAATGAAAGCACAAACGCTGGAGACACACTACGCTGATGGGACTCTTAGCCAATGATCCTGGCCTACAGTAAGTCGCTTGATGCCCACTGCAGTCTTTCCCGTAAACATTCAGTGAGTAGAATACCTGATCCTTGAAAATTAACTGATAATTTGTCGCCAACTTCCAGAAGAGACGTATCTGTTTGTGGAATCATTCACCAACACCACCTGCACATTACAGGAACTCGACTGGGCATTATTGCCACATCCCCTGTATAGTCCTGACATGGCTGGACTACCTTGATGGTATCCAAGCACTAGTGAAACACTGGGATAAGTCCATTAGTGTAGCCAAGGATTATATAGAGAAATAAAGCAAGGTTTAACTCTAAAGGACCGTGTTTTGTTATTCTGCACAATCAAAAATCACACTTTAACTTGAACACCCCCCACACAATTAATATTTTTTAAATAATAATAGAGAAAATATATTTTATGAATATGAACAAACATTACATTAGATGATAAATATCCTGTATAGTTCCATGCTGTTTTACTTTTAACATTAATTCTATCACTGGACTTAAATCTGAGTTTCTTATTGGGTGCCACCCTGTTCATGAATGAGGGCTCCACATCAGTAGGCAATATGGACATCCACATCTGAGCACCTCATTGAAAATGCCATATATACTGTAAGCCAGGTGCACTTTTCTGAAGTGCCGTTCATGCTGCTCCACAGGGGGCTGAGTAACACACACTGAGGAAAGCACTATTCATCCTCCTCCAAATGCATAAGCTTACAGACGTCCACAATCTGCTCGTGCATCACTGATTCACAGGGGACATAGAGGAACCAGTCAGAGGCAGATTGTCTAGGATCAAATGCTTTCTCTTCATTCTATATCAAGGGGAAGAGTTATGCACAACTCTAGGATAATATAAAGTTGTATATCACTCAGTCTTCTACAGAACTCTGCAGACTATTTCACTACATCCTCTTTCTCAATGATCTAATGTCTTGCAATCCGACCAGTTAAATAATTTGAATGTACTTTTATTTTACTTTTTTTTTCAGAAGATTGAAAGATTCAACTGGAGCCCGAGATGATACAGAAACACACAAGCATAAAAGAGGAAAAAATTGTTTATTTTAACACTATGGCAATACAATGAAAATATCTTGACAATAAAATGGAATTATCTTGACATAAATAAAGATTTTTCTGTTTTCCTTTTTTCTTCTTCTTTTTTTTGCAGTATGGCTGAGGAAATAAGTTGTTTAAATTATTTTATTTATTTATTTGTTAGTTTATACTTTTTCATATAGTCTGAAATTCCCTAATTTTCTTTCCAGTGTGGCAAAAAGATACAAATGTAACTGCAGGCTAAAATGTTGTCTGTATTTTGTCACAATCTTGAGATTTTTCACAACTCCCAGCTCTAAAAAAAAAAGCACAAAAAAAAAAAAAATGAAAAAGGAGAGAAAAAGCAACAACAAACATTAATGGACAAGTACATCATAAGTTAAACCACCTTAATTCATTAATACATTAATAATAGAAATTGCTTAGGTATTTTTTTCAGAGTTGTATTATTATTATTATTATTATTATTATTATTATTATTTATCCCATACCTCTGAGTTTTTCTCTTGCGCACAAGGACACCGTGCGTCACCATGACAACAAATACAATCACCAGAAAACCAGCGACAGCCCCAAGGCCAATGAACACTCTGGACAAGACAGAGCTCCTTTCTGCAAAATGGATGAGATTTTACATTAATTTGTGAGCATAAGCTTCTGAGTTTAAATCCCAGGAAGGCCAGAAAGCCACTGATGGACACTGGGATGCAGAGGAAACAAAAAGTAGTGAAACTTAGAGACACCAATAATCACGTGTTAATTCTAAATATTAATCTGCAGGTAATTCAGGGTGGATTGTTACTTTAGCCCCTTTAAAAAATCATGAATTTCCAGTCTGACCAGTTACTGTCTGCAGAAGCAACTACTTGACTAATTGCTTTTGTTGTATTTGATTAGTTATTTACTAGATTTTAATATTTCAGTTGAATTTGAAAAGCAATCAACAGTTTGACAGCGAAATGAAAATCTCCAATTTTGCACCTATGAAAAAAAAAAAGGTTTCAAATGACGTATTGCAAACTGATTGAGAATATTTTGCGTATGTTTAAATATTATGTTAAAATTGTTTGGGTTTTATAAGTGTGAATTTTGTGTCACCAAACAAAAAGAAGCTATAACTCCACTGTGCACAGGATTGTCACAATGGATAAATCAGCCTGCAGTTGTGTTTGTGGTTATTTTGAGTATGCAATTTAGTATAAATGACATGTTGGTTGAGTTGAAATAAAAATATAGCAAACGCATGCTATGATTGCTTAAATTTTAATGTTTTTTGAAGATCATGAGAAGTTTCACTGAAGACAGTTTGCTATCATAGTATAGATATGTCCCATATAACTAACAGCTTCCCACACACAGCGCATGCATCTCATGTCTCTTGTTCACAAATCACTCGTGCATTTTTTTTTTTACGTTTTGTAACATTGTTTCTCTGCTTCACCATATGACTTACATTACAGCATCCCACATAGCTTTGGTAACAGTTTAAAAAACATGCAAATTGTATAATGTCCCTGACCTCTGTCATTTAGTACTAGTAGAGTGAATGCAAGGGTGTAAATGTCCTTTTCTTGTCTTCAACATTTTCCAAAGAAGCTTTGAACACATTCAAACCACTCACAGGCTGCTTTGTTGCACAGAAAGCATTTTCACTTTATTGATCACGAGACAAAAATAAGCAATGTGATTGGCTCATCAAGACATGTTGTCTTTTGCCCAAAAATCTGGTGGCTATGTGTCATTCTTTGCTCAAAACATGTAAGTTTATAGCTTTAAAAATAAGGTTTGCTTTGGACAAACTTGTATGACAGTGTATTCAGTTGTCAAACTGTTCCAATTATGTTCTATTGCTCTTATTATATCTCTTTTACAAACCGGATTCCAAAAAAGTTGGGACACTTAACAAATTGTGAATAAAAACTGAATGCAATGATGTGGAGA
>JAQQZT010000021.1:1886129-1897669 GCA_030068275.1 Clarias platycephalus
AACAAAACGTACTTAAGTAAAAGTAAAATTACAGATTTTAAAAACTACTTTAAAAAGTAGAAATACACAAAAAAAAAAAACTACTCAATTACAGTAACGCGAGAAAATGTAATTCGTTACTTTCCACCTCTGTCATTAAGCACCACAGACTGACTAAGATTTCAAATAATATACATCATGCATTCAGCTTTCTGCTTCTAAAGTCAGTTCTGCTTTGAATCCCATTAGAAGTAAGACATTGCCTGTATAGGGAGGTGAGCTTTCGATGCTCCCACACCACTAAGCATGAAGCATAAAGTCAGAGGGTAGACGTCAGATTTGATGGGGTGGCAGCAGCGGAGAGACTGAACATGGATCTGAAGCTCTATTCTTAGCTCAGGACTTGTAAAGTTGACAGTGAGGAAAACAGGTAGTGATTGATCTGTTTGCAAAAAGGGCGGGAGCAAGGGTGAGGGCGACGGGGTTTTCCGTTAACAAGAGTGACCTCTGGTAAAGGAGAAAGAGATAAACACATGCAGAATGTGAGGACGCAGCTGAGCAGAAGGGAGGTAAAAGGTGACAGGAAGTACCAGGGGATCTACTCACAGATGGCTGGACTAGAAGTGAGCGCAATATGCTCAATCACCTGAAGAGGACAATGTTCAGAAGGACAAAATGTGATGTGATCAAAGGGCAGATGAGAATACTTTCAGATTTGTGGATGTCTTCTTTATTGTTCTGTCATGGGGATTAGCTGAAATTCTGTAAAAGGATGAAAAAGAGGAAGAATTATATTATTAGAATTTCTTCTATAGAGACCTGACCTTACACACAGTTTCTTCTCCTTATTTTTAACATAATTATAACAAATGTTAACTCTGTCTGTATCCACATTTTGTGGTGTTTTAGGATCTTAGCTGTTTAGCTGATCAGTCTCTTCTCCTCACACAGAAGCATCATATATAGAGCTGAGGATTTAAAGTTGAAATTGTGCATGTAAGTCTTCTGACCTCAGATGTAGTTACGAACCTGAGTCTATGAAGCATTTGACCTGGTAATTTCAATGACCTGGAGAAGAATATATATAACAGAAGAAGAAGTATTATTTCTCTAAATTTTAAATAATTTTTAGATTAATAATCTAAAATTTTTTTATTTTTCTAAATTTTAAATTATTATAATAATAATAATAATAAATCCCACCCTCTATGATGAAATGCCAAGCTAATCTGTCTTCTTCTTCATACCTGATCCTGTGGATGAAGTAAAGATAGACTGTATACACAGTATTTATTCTGATATTTTTCAACCACAGTGAGTGTTTACATTTATATTTATATATTGAAAGGATTATCAAATGCTTACACCACCCCATTCCCATTGTTAATGTTCTGACGGGGTCAAATCAACACATAGGTATAGTATTGTAGTTCCGAAATCTCAATTCGCGCAAACAAACAAGCAAATAACTCAAAAGCTCCCCCCATACAGTGCATGCATCTCATGCGTCTTGTACAAAAAGTTATTTATTTATTTATTTTATTTTAAATAAAAGATATTGCAGTACATGTCTCATGTCTCCTAAATGCACCACATCTGGGCTAGTGATAAAAGATAAAAGGGTTGAAAAAGTAAGCAAATGTGCAACATAGTGTTTAAACGACATCCAAATTGCGTAATGCCTTATTTCACAGAATGTATCACTGTTTATATGGCAGTATGGTGGCTTAATGGTTAGCACTGTCACCTTGCTCCTCCAGGGTCCAGGTTCGATTCCTGCCTCGGGGTCTGAGTGCATGGAGTTTGCATGTTCTCTCTGTGCTTGTTGGGTTTCCTCTCCATACATCCAGTGTCTTCCCACAGTCCAAAGACATAAGCTAATTAGTTTTCCCATATTGCCCATAGTGAATATTGCCTGGAGGTCCCACCACAGTCGTAAGATATGGAAATAAATACAATGGTCATCATTGGCCTCCATGGTCCCTAGTTGGACTGCAGAGGTTCCTAGATGGATAGTATACTATTCCTGCTTTCACATGCATATGAACTTAATTCTTAATCCATAGGGTTTGATATGATGTAGGCCGAACCATTTGCAGCTATAACAGCTTTAACTCTTCTGGGAAGGTTTTCCACAAGGTCAGAAATCGATGATGGACGAGAAGGCCTGGCTCACAATCTCTGCTCTAATTCATCCCAAAGGTGTTCTATCGGGTTGAGATGAGAACTCTGTTCATGCCAGTCATTTTTTTTTCACCAAACTTGCTCATCCATGTCTTTATGAACCTTGCTTTGTATTCTGGTGCGCAGTCATGTTGGAACAGGAAGGGGCCATCCTCAAATTGTTCCCACAAAGTTGGGAGCATGAAATTGTCCAAAATCTCTTGGTATGTTGAAGCCCATACTAGTTGCAACTTGACTATGAAGGAGAATGGTCAATAAATTCCCATAAACACACTCCTAAACCTTATAGAAAAAAGGCCTTCCCAAAATAATTGAAGCTGTTAAAACCTATGGATTAAGAATTTGATGTTATTCAAGTTCTTATGCATGTGAAGACAGGCAAGGGAATACTTTTGACAATATACTGTACACATGTGCTGTTATATACATATGAGCTTTGAAGCAGACATCCTCATCTCATGGTGCAAGCAGGAAATGAACAGCTCTGGTCATGTGACACTACACATATTTAATTGGTACAATACATCATTGGCTAAGATTTTAGAGACTTCTAAATATAAATGTTAGGTAAGTAACAGTTTAGTTTAATATATATAATAGGTATAATAAGCTGCTAGAATTAATAAATACAGTAAACGTAACAAACCCTTGTATTTATTAATTTTTATTTCCTGTACGAGGTGTACACTTTATGTGCCTGGAATCAACTTTGTCTTTTTAAAACCTCAGCACAAATATGAATTGACTCTCTGCTATTTCCTCTCCTGTAATAACACAGTAACACAATCAGTTGAGGGATGGAAGTGTGCAAGAGCTTGACTTTGCTACAAGGTCACTTTCAGATGGCTGGTAAAATGCGCCATTTGTAAACGGTGTGTTGTTTGAAGCCCCCAGAGAGGTGAGGAAGGACGGTTATGGTATGTCCCAGTGCTGCGTGCTGATAAAGGTTTATGGTATAGCCGAGTGTAATAATGCAATAATGGTGACTTTGTAACTTAAAGCAAGGATTCACAGGGTTATAGCCCTCCAGGCACACATTGTAAAAAAAAAAAAAAAACACAAAGACTATAGGAAAGATGGAGGAGAGCGAGGACCTGTTTCTAGTCACTAGGGCCCTGTTTTTTCTGTATCTCAAGGTGGAAAAAGGGTCAGCAGCCAGCAGCAATGAACATGCCACTAATTATTCCAAATGATAGTCGCACAGTCCTGATTACAATAACAGTGTTACCTCTCTCTCTTTAAGGTTTAACCTTTCCTCTAAGTTATCCGCCTACTTTTTCTTTTTAACAGCATCCAGTGTAGTACTTGCTAATTTGAATGATAACTACAAAATGTTGTGTTGAATCATGGCCAGTGATGCTTACATCAAAGTTGATAACATTTTCTATAAGAACATATACCAAAAGTTTTTTTTTTTTTTTTTTTTTTTTTGTGTGTGGTTTATACAGTGTTTTACTTGAAAGATGGTTTGTTGGAATGCTTGGCATGATATTCTTAGCTTAACAGTAGGTCAAGAATGTCCTGGGATAGAATCCAGTGCCTTTTTTTTTTTTTTTCAAGTTCATGGCCTTCATTGATTTTTTTCTGACAACTTTCATGTTTTAGCATACATGTGTGACATCAATATATCTTGAGAGGATAAACACACTCTATTCTGGGTTAATGGCATTGCACCTTGTTTATTTTTCGTTTTGTTTCTGTGCCATTTCTTTATGGTGTATGTGTGCAACACACTTGTGTACTCAGTTTGAACCAGTTGTTGACTGTAGTGCATTTGTGGTCTACAAGAAGCGGGCAAGGGGTGGTAACCGAAAACACAATGGAACAAGGTTAGTTGCATGATTGAGTTATGGAAAAAAAAATCTCTGGTTATATTATATCCTAGGCAGGGACCAGGCACAACCTAACAATCCCAAGGCTAGTTTAACCACATGTCATAGTTTTGTATATCCAAAGACCTCTAACAGGACTTCCCACTGTCTGTCTCACATCCATTACACACAACCAGGATAGATCTGTTTGCAAAAGGATGATGGTCATCCTAAATGCCACCTTTTAGGTAATGGAACGCTTGGTCAGCAGAGAGGGTTGAAGCATCTTGAGAACCATAGGTGTCTCACTTAACCTTCCTTCCATAAGCAAGGCTGGGGTGGTGGGGTCATTTGTGGCTTGAGTTTACCTTTAACAGCTTCTTTCATGATAATTAAGCCTCAAATTATTTTGACCTACTAAATACATTCTGTATTTAAAGCTCAGCACTAAACTTACAATATTTAAACAATGCTTTACAGTGTAAAAACTCAGACATGAAGTACACAAATATGAACACATTATCCCATCACTTTACATTCCTTATGGGATCATTCAGGAAAATCGATTTTTGTTTTTGTTGTTGTTACTGAACACTAGAGGCTTTCTCTGAGGCATTTTGCAAATTTAAACCTATAGCTCCTGCAATGTAGCTGAATGCAGACATGGATTTATTAACTTAAATTGACAACTGGATTTTGATGTTAGTGGGAGCATCCTGAGGAAACCCTTGTTAATAATGTAATGGAATTGAATAGAATAGAATAGAATAGAATGTAAAAATAACTCCTGAAGTTTCTTCTGCCACATTCCTGTATGGACTCTGAGCACTCCTCAGTTAACGAGCTAAAATACTGTTTTAGTGATGGATGTGGAAACAGCTTTAACAGTTGTTATGGAAACTGTCAGGAAGAAGAAGTTTAACCAGGCACTGAAAATGTGTTTTCTCTTTTGTTCTTCTTCTGCATATCTGTCAACTCTCTGTTCACCCCTCTGTTTCTCACAGGGTATGTCCTTGCGTGGGTCAAAAGCCAGCAGCTAGGGATATGTTATGGCTTCCACAAACTTCCAGATAAAGGCTGCTAGTCTGATTTTGCTCTGTACAGTAAACAATAAAGCAAATCTTGGGGCCAGGAACCCTGGAAAAAATGATGTTATGCACTCACCAATGACTTATTTTGTGCCAATGACAATTGATAACAAAAATAATAAAAATCTGACATTTAACATTGGATAAGGCAAAACCCACAAATGAATTATTGGTGGTAAAAGAACTGGGTAAAACCTGCATATGGACAGAAAAAGCTCACTATATTCATGCAAACTTAACTTCCAGATCACACTGACTAAGCATCTTTAATTACAGGCTCATCTTTGTATAATCTGTGATATACAGAATGTAGTCTTTGTCTTTAGGGAAAACCTAAACACAGGATATAGTCAACCCTGCTGAACCAGACAACATTACTGGATGATCGCTTAGAGGTTGTGCAAACCAGCTAGTGGATGTATTGATGGACATTTTCAACATCTCCCTTAGTGGTGCTATTGACAGCTTTCAAGGCCACCACCATCTTCTTTGTATCCAAGAAATTTCCTGTGTCCTACCTCAATGACTACCATCCTGTCAATCATCAATCATGCAGAATTTTAAAAGCCTATTCATTAATGGGACTAAGATATCTGGACAAATAAGACATTTACATTCAAATGCTGTTCACGGACTTCAGTTCAGCATTCCATACATGTTCAGTTCAGTATTTGGAAAGCACAACCAGCATGGCTTGAACATCTTCCTCTGCAACTGGATGCTGGACTCCAGATGAGGAACAGCATTTTCAGCACCGCCAGACTGAACACCGAGGCCCCACAGGGCTGTATGTGCAGTCCACTGCTGTTCACTCAACACTAACTTCCTTTGTGTCCACCTGGCAGAGGATCTTAACTAGTCTTTAAACACCAGCTGCATAGCCAAGAAAGCACAGCAGTCTATATATTCTACCCCCTTATCCTCAACATGTTTTACAGAGGGTCAGTCAAGAGCATCCTGCGCCGCTGTATCCCAGCCTGGTTTTGGAACTGCACTGACTCAGATCGAAAGACATTGAAGCAGGTGGTGGTGACAGCTGAGAAGATCTTTCCACTGTCATAGACACTTACACCACACACTGAATCCTCAAGCCACCGGCACTGTGGATAACCTCACACACCCCTTACAGAAACTATGTTGTTTTATTTAGCATTGCGGTCCTAGAGAAATGTTGATTTATTTCACTGAGTACCTTACCTGCTGTATACTTTCCCCCTGACCATTAAATAAATAGAAACGTGAAAATAGCTAAGTAAAAAAATATATTATCCTACAATACAGTGATAATAAGCTGCCAGGGAATAAGGAATAAGGAAATTTTTCTTTGTAGAGCATGTTCATTTGGAAACCTAAAGCTATGGCTGTCAGGCTCGACTGTACATCTCAGATGTGAGAGAGAGAGAGAGAGAGAGAGAGAGAGAGAGAAGAGAATGTAAGTGATGGATAGAAATAGAATTACAGCGAAACCACGGATTGCGAGTAACGGTGTTCCGCAAGACGAGCAAAGATTTTTAATAAATTTTGACTTGAAAAATGAGCAATTCTTGGTTTAAGTGTACCGAGTATCATGTATCATGCATGCGCTTCTTGTTTTGACGCCAAGCGTCATGTGATAACAACTGAGGCAACGGTTTTTCTCTCTCTTGTGCTGCGGAAATGTTGGTAAATGTCTCCCCTGCTGGGTCTTAGTGCTCGTCTCTTACTGGTATAATCAACATCTGTGCACACGTGTACTGTTTACTATAACACTGTGTCCACGTGTGTGTGTAAAACATATTTTATTTTGTGTTTGAAAGCGCGTGTGTACTGTTTCTTATAACACATGTGTGCGTGCAAGTAAAGCAAAAGAAAGTCTCATTCGAGGTTAAAAATCCATTTTCTCCCTCAGCCGATCGTTATGTGTGTGCACATAACGTGTGTGCACGGGCGTAATTTGACGCCGTGGCGGTTCACACACATCTCTCTCTCTCTCTCTCTCGCCTTTAGTGTCTTTGTGTGTGTGTGTGAAGCAGAGAGGAGGTGCTTCACCCACACACACACACACACACAGTAAAGGCGAGAGAAAGAGAGAGAGAGATAGAGAGAGAGACACACACGCACACACACATAACGCACACACTCCGCAGCACAAGAGAGAGAAATACACACACACACACAGCGCCTGCGCGCATAAACTGAAACACTTATCTGTCTGGATTTATTTTTACTTTTTTTTAAATGTAAAGTGCAGGTTAATTTGTTTTATTTTGACTTCATATTTTGTGTTAATTATTTTAACATAATTATGCTCGTAATCCAAGATTCCACTGTAAATAAAAAGCAGAAGGGATGCAGATATAGGAAGAGTGATGAGAAAGTAAGGTTGTGAAAGAACGAGGCAAATATTATCTAGATGCCTAGACAAGAAATAGAAAATAATGAAAGGATAGAGAGAGATAATGGGAGAGGTTTCATTGGAATTTCAGAAATTCTTACAAAATCCTGACTCTGTTAAGTCTTTCCGTAAATGTTAAGTGAACATGGTTTTATGAATATACCCTACAAATTGATTGAAATCTGTTTTTGGATTAATAATGCATAAGAGTGAGAACAATAGTAAACTATACTGAAGCATTAGCAACATTCCCTTTAAATACTAACAACTAATTAAGAAATAAAACTCTGACTCTGAACTCCTCAACATTTATCTATTGTATCTTCAAATGGGAATGCTAGCAGAAAAAAAATTATCACTACCTCCACAATCATCATCATCATCATCATCATCATCATCAGCACACCACCTCCACCACTTTCATCATCATCATCATGATTACCATCCTCATCACCATCACCAACATCATCATCACCATACCACCATCATCATCACACCACCTCCACCATCACAACCACTACCACCACCATCATTCTCATCATCATCATTGTCATCATCATCACACCATCTCCACTACCATCAGCATCATCATCATCATGCTTACCATCATCATCATCATCACCAGCATCATCATCATCATCACCAGCATCATCATCCCTATCACTAACGTCATCATCACCACACCACCACCATCATTACACCACCATCAACATCACACCACCTCCACCATCACAACCACAATTATCATCATCATCATCATCATCATCATCATCATCATCATACCACCTCCACCACTTTCATCATCATCATGATTACCATCATCATCACCATCACCAACATCAGCATCACCACACCACCATCATCATCACACCACTTCCACGATCACAACCACTACCACCACCATCATTCTCATCATCATCATTGTCATCATCATCACACCATCTCCACTACCATCAACATCATCATCATGCTTACCATCATCATCATCACCAGCATCATCATCCCTATCACTAACATCATCATCACCACACCACCACCATCATTACACCACCATCAACATCACACCACCTCCACCATCACAACCACAATCATCATCATCATCATCATCATCATCATCAACATCATCACCACCACCACCATCACTCATCATCATCATCATCATCATCATCATCATCATCATCAACATCATCATCACCACCACCACCACCATCATCATCAGCAGCAGCAGCAGCAGTGCAGAGGGAGTTGGATTAATTAGCCAGCAGGTAATTGCTGAAGACCAGATGAACATGGTGCATCTGAAGATTTCTCTCACACACACTTTCTTTTCTCTGTCTGCTGTTCTGAGAGAAAACATTGGGACTCTTTTTACCTTCTGTCTTGGTCTCTCTCTCTCCGAGCTTCATCAATATACTTTTTTTTCAAAGACAGAGCTTGGTTTGTAACAGGTGCTGCTGAATATTCATCACCAGGACTGCTTACCTGTTTCTAATCACTCACAATATGCCTGTGCTCACAATCTGTCAATCATTCAGATCTCTGAAATGGCCTGCATGCTACACTGGTTATGGAAATTCATACTGTTGGCATGTGGAAGGAGCATTCCCCACCTGAACCCTGATTGAGGTCCTAAAAGTGTGGGTATATGTGTATGACTGAGTGCATGGCCGAATGCTTCTGGACAACACAATCACTACTAGAGGAAGAAAGTTAAATTACCCTCATTTTTTAAAATAATAAACAGTTGATAAAGAAAATAGCATTCAACATTTACTCTCTGCAGTCTCCTTATATATACTGTATATTGTAAATTCAAATTTTATTTGTCACATACACAGTCATACACAGTAGAAATCTTAGATGATTATTGTCTTTTATTACATTTATTTTTGGAAAGTGTTTTGTGGCATTTGTCTTGATAAGCACTGTTGAAATCTACTTATTTACTTACTTTCATTAACGATGCCTCAACAAAAGACAAACAGGGAAGTACTGTATCACACATATATTTCTAGCACTTCCTGATTAAATAAACATAAATGTGTTTTCACATTTGTATATTAGTGTTATTAACATTAGTGGCATATTTCATGTAAATGTGCCTATGCAGGTTGATCCTACCATTAGTAGGTCACATGTCCATAGTGGATCATATGGACCATAACCATAGGAACTTAACATCCAAGGACAGCATCATTTACACCTAGAATGCCTCTAAAAGTACCGCTTCACTGACACATTCTTTTACTTTCTATAAAGGACAAAGAAATATTTCCAGACATGTGTTCCAGACAGACTGAACACACATATCCATACGATAAAAAGGGCGGGATAGCGCTTTGCTCTGAGTGTCTTTCTCCATTCTTTAGTGCTCACTGAGCAGCAGTTCAAAAGTACAGTATGAGGTTGGCTGGTTTAAGTACATGATACTGTAGACTTTTCGCCTCACTACTTAGTTGTAGAGAGTGACTGATGGAAATTGGAAATAGGACAATTAAGGAGCAAATCAGGGGGGAAAGAAATAAAAACATAAACTGTCTAGCAAGATTTACTACAATAGCGGGAAAACAATGTGTGATCTGAAGAGAGATGATGAGTTAATTAAACTGAAAATGGCAGACGATCCAGTGGGGAAGAAAGACATGGACAAAGAGAGAGCGATAATGAGCTGTTCAGATTTCTAGTGAGTGTACACCAGCTTGTCTTTCTGACAATCACATGTGCTAATCTCATAGTGAGGGTGCTGATGTGTGACAGTAAGATGTTAAGATTCCCTCCACACCCAAATTAGTCTTCATGTTAAAATGAAACGTTTTTAGGTCATCCCTATAATCCCAGACTCCTATAATCCCAGACTCCTATAATCCCAGACTCCTATAATCCCAGGGTCCTATAATCCCAGACTCCTATAATTCCAGGGTCCTATAATCCCAGGGTCCTATAATCCCAGACTCCTATAATCCCAGACTCCTATAATTCCAGGGTCCTATAATCCCAGACTCCTATAATCCCAGGGTCCTATAATCCCAGGGTCCTATAATCCCAGGGTCCTATAATCCCAGACTCCTATAATCCCAGGGTCCTATAATCCCAGGGTCCTATAGTCCCAGGGTCCTATAATTCCAGGGTCCTATAATCCCAGGGTCCTATAATCCCAGGGTCCTATAATCCCAGACTCCTATAATCCCAGGGTCCTGATGATGGGGTCTTGAAAAAAGGTTCTGTGTTTCCATAGCATAAAGTTGCCCAGTTTGAGGGGTCTATGTTCCTAGTGTCTTATGTTTACGTGGTCTATATAGCACATCATGAAAAGATAAAAAAAGATCTCTATTTGTTGTTGTGCTGTGTCTAAATTGTTTTAAAGCATTGTTACAATAATTTACAATATCCAGTAATCATTTTATTATGAAATTGATCACATTTGTTCGGATAAAGACTGAGAAGTTTAATGTGTATTAACAAAAATTGAGCTAGGAATCATAAGCCTCCATATTTGATTTCCGCCGCAGGTCTGTGTGCATGGAGTTTGCAGGTTTTACCTTCGAGTACTCTGGATGAATGTTTATATTCTACTAACAGAGTTCTGGCAGAAAGTGCATTCTTTAATGTTAAGAGACTTTGGAGTACACTATGCCTAACACCTTATGTCATGAATACACACATGCTTATGCTATTCTTCTAGACTGTGTAATATCTGTCAATCATGCATTTATCTATACATTTATCTATCTATTTATATATGACATATTAGTCATAACTGCATGATTGGCATCCATGCCACAATTAGTCAGGACCGACATGGATAAGACTGAGCACTGATTTACACACACTCCTGAACTGAGAACATGTACAACTATGAAACACATTCCTCCAGAATAAGATTTTAACTAACACTAAGTAAAATGCCACTTTTTACCACTGGGTTGTGTTACACATGTTTCTGTATCATGACTGTATCAAACTTAAAAAAATCATAATTTGGAATAGAATATGTGTGTGTGTGTGTGTGTGTGTGTGTGTGTGTGTGTGTGTGCGTGCGCATGGGTGTGTTTTGTGTGTGTGTGTGTGTGTGTGTGTGTGTGTGTGTGTGTGTGTGTGTGTGTG
>JAQQZT010000021.1:1897769-1911246 GCA_030068275.1 Clarias platycephalus
GTTTCCTCCCACAGTCCAAAGATATGCAGGTTAGGCTAATTGGCGTTCCCAAATTGCCCGTAGTGTGTGAATGAGTGAGTGTGTGTGAGAGTGTGTGTGTGCGCCCTGCGATGGATTGACACCCTGTCCAGGGTGTACCCTGCCTCGTGCCCGAAGACTCCTGGGATAGGCTCCAGGTCCCCCGCGTCCCTGAATAGAGGATAAAGCGGTATAGAAAATGAATGAATGAATGAAGTAGAAATGTATAATTGTAAAAAATTTTATTTCTTTCATTGACAAATATCATTTGCAAAGTATTTATTGTGAAATAAAATAAAAGGAATAAAAACATGTGGGATGTGCTTTATATGTAACAATGGTATTTTATTAGACCTTAGCTGGTGGCATGGTGGCGTAGCAGTTACTGTAGCACTGTGTCCCTGCACCTCCAGGTCTGGGTTTGATTCCTATCTCATGTATACATGACTTTGCATGTTCTCTCCATACTTGGTGGGTTTCCTCCAAGTACTCTTGTTTCCTCCCACAGTTCAAGCACATGTAAATAAGTGTCATTCCCAAAATGCCCGTGGTGTGTGAATGAGTGTGTGCCCTGCAATCAATTGGCACCCAGAGTGTACCCCGCCTTCTGCTCTAAGTCACCTGGGATAGTCTCCGGGGCCCCCACTACCCTGTATACAGGATAAAATGGTATAGACAACGAGATGTTGTATTTGGAATAAAAGTTCCAAAGTAAATGTTTCTGCACTGCCTCCATGTGTCCTGCAGGAGGCGCAGGTGGATGCCTCATCTATTTTCTTCTGAGAAAGATGACTTCATTGCCTTTATTTCTCTCTTTCTCTCTCTCTCTCCCTCACACATACACACACACTGGAATCGTCACTCTGTGGGGTTTTTTTTTGTGCACAAGAGCACTTGACAAACACAGAACTTTTCTGCTGCCTCTGTGTCTGTTGAGGAAGAGTCTTGCTGTAAGAAACGGTTTGTGTGTGTAATACATACACAGTGATCATTCATTAATCCTTAGTAAGTGCCTGGTCAGGGTGATGATGGTGGTTTAAATTAGGACACTACTGTAGTGTGTGAGCAGGATTAATGAAACAGGTGATATGATGTTGTTGAGGAACTGTCAGAGAGAGAGAGAGAGAGAGAGAGAGAACTCCTCATCACTGCATCGTTTTCATTCATAAAATGCTTCTGATTTAGTCCAGACCCACTTCAGGTTTAAATCCAAACACAGATAATACAATGCCCCCTGTAACACACTCTTTTATCACCTAGGAATGAAGCATGAGTGTGTAAAGTGACCTGTGTTTATCTCTCCTCTGTCTCTGTTCAGCGGGAGAGAAAGACTCGTCTCGACACCGGTCGGGCCGCTGCAGTTTAATGAATAGAGTCGGAGAGCTTTTCCACTGACTCAGCCTTGCTCAGCTCATTGAAGACTGCTTCAGGCGTCTGCCTTTAAGTGTGATGTCTCTTTATAGGCAGAGAGGACAGAGGAGTAGAAGAGTGAATAATTAGATGGAGAGGGAACCGGAGAGAGGCAGAACTTTACTTTTACAGACAGAAAGCGGGAGAAAAAAGAGGAAAAATATAAAGAAAAGGAAGGCAAGTTAGAGACAAAAATGTAACCTCTTCATTCATGCTGGCAGAGGGACGACAGTGAGGCAGGTATAGGGATGGCGGTGAGACAGGCAGATACAGACAGAATGACTGCCAGTCAGACACGTACAGTAGACAGAGGGACTGACAGTGAGACAGGCAAACAGACTGACAGTGAGACAGGCAGACAGAGGGACTGACAGTGAGACAGGCAGACAGTGGGACTGACAGTGAGACAGGCAGACAGTGGGACAGACAGGGAGACAGAGGGACTGACAGGGAGACAGTAGGCCTGACAGTGAGACAGGGATACAGTGGGACTGACAGTGAGACAGGGAGACAGTGGGACTGACAGTGAGACAGGCAGACAGTGGGACAGACAGGGAGACAGAGGGACTGACAGGGAGACAGTGGGACTGACAGTGAGACAGGCAGACAGTGGGACTGACAGTGAGACAGGGAGACAGTGGGACTGACAGTGAGACAGGCAGACAGTGGGACTGACAGTGAGACAAGGAGACAGAGGGACTGACAGTGAGACAGGCAGACAGTGGGACTGACAGTGAGACAGGCAGACAGTGGGACTGACAGTGAGACAGGGAGACAGTGGGACTGACACTAAGACAGGCAGGAAGACGGTTGGTGATGATACATATGTCATTGTGTTGTTAGGAGTTTCCTGTCTGGTTTGTGTTTCATTTCTATTCAAATACTTTTAGACAGGAAGTCATTAAAGATGTGATCCCGTTGGGACCAGCGACACCCAGTGGTGCACAAAGCTTTTAGTTACATTAAGTTCGGCATTGTGTGTATGCAATGCAAAAACAATAAAACACTGAGTAGACTTGGAGACATGGTGGAACTGTAGCCAGCTTCGTGTAGCACGTATACTCTAAATGCTCTAGCGCAGAGCCTCACCGTAAGTAATTGAGCTGTAATACAGACAAAGAAACAGTGTTAATCTGAGCACTTCTTCCGTGTTAGACTTGACCGGGGTGTCACTGATGCTGCAGTCACTTTTACTGTTGTCATGGCAACCGCATCTCAAGCTGGTGAAAGATGAACCTGAATCCTGAGTTCAGCTAGTTCCACCGTCTGTGCAGTGAAAACCACAGCGCAGTGGAGGAACTGAAAGTTTGTCTTCTGCTTTGTGTGTGTGTGTGTGTGTGTGTGTGTGTGTAGATTGCGCCTGGTTTCTGCTCCGGGCCTGACTGAGCTCTCCTCCATAATTATATCCCGCATGCTGCAGGACTGAGCCTGGAGAGCTCCACCTGGTAAATCCTTAAAGTTTCATTCATTTCCACTCCAAAAAACAAAGATATTGCAGTTCACACATTTGAAAGCGGTTTAATATGATATATTGTTCTAATTTTTTTTTTGCCAGTGTGAGTGTAAATTGTCAAATGTTCTAAAATGTACATTTTTGCCATGACAGGAAAAATGCATTTATTTCTGAAGCACTGATTTAATTATTTGAGCAACTTATTAAGTGTGATTAATTTACAGTGTGATTGATTTAACACGTGTGTGTGTGTGTGTGCGCATACGTTTGTGTGTGTGTGCGTGAAAATCTTTCCCTGTGCTCAATACATTTACACTGTGGATCACTTACTCCGTTATTTCCTTTAAAATTTATTTTATTTACAGCCTCAATGTGTTGCAGCATTATTCATTAATTTACAGTGCGACTCATTTACAGCAGTATTAATTCATGTTGTTTGTGTTTCTCATTAGAGTACAGAAAGTCCCCTACATAGAAACGAGTTCCGTTCCAAGAGCTTGTTCATATGTCCAATTTGTTCCTAAGGCCAACAAACATTGTGGACATACTGTAGTGGGATACTAACACAATCGGCTGTACACAGTATAAAACTAATACGTTCCATGATCTTGTCCTTGTTCTTCAGAATTGTGCAGATGGTTGAATGACTAATGACTAAAAGAACGTCATCTGTTCACCTCGCTCCATTCTCTCAATTATTTTCACTTTTGTCTTAGCAGTACCATCTTCATCGCTGCTGCTTTTATGCTTGGGCTTGTAATGCACTTTCAGAGGATGCACGCTTTTTTACCTAATCCCTTCACATTGTGTGTGTGTGTGTGTGTGAGAGAGAGAGAAAAGACTGGAAACATAGCAACTGCTTAGCAACTTATATCTATCAGCATTATACTGAGCTAATAATAACTGTAGCGAGAGTGTGAACTAATATTATACTATTTGGGGAGCATCAGTGTGTGTGTGTGTGTGTGTGTGTGTAGATAGGTGTGGGTTTTTATAAGTGTATATGTTAAAGTGGTAGTAACTGTGTGTGTATTGTGTGTGTGAGAGAGAGAAAGAGAGAGAGAGTTTGCGTGAGTGTGTATGTGTATGTGTGTATGTGTGTGTGTAAGAGAGAGACAGAGTGCGTGTTGGACAAAAAAAAATAATTCGTGAGTGACTGGTTTTCCCAGGCTGCAGGTTCACCTCTCCATCCATACTCAATGTGAGTGGGTGCCTGGGGCATAGCTGAAACACACACACACACACACAAATCCCTTAATGAGTCAGAGCTCCGCTAATTGAATTACAGAGAGGCTTATCAGCCTGAGGGCATCTGAACAGCATTGTGTATGTGTGTGTGAGTGACAAAGTGTATCAGTTAACTGTGTTCTTGCCATGGGGCAGAGAGGTTTGCTGGCAAAGGAGGTAAATTCCAAGAATTATGTGTGTGTGTGTGTTCTGGATTTTGATTTGTCAGAATGTGTTGATGAGTTTCCTGCTCGTGCAGGGGAAGTACAGTGGAAGCTCCAGCTCATGAATCACAGATTAGTTGATTGTTTCAGGATCATAACACACTCCAGCTGACAATTTCCAGGTTTAATCAAATTTAGTGAGGTGAGGAGGACAACAAGTGACATCTCTGTGCATGTGTGTCTGTGCATCTGTGTGTGTTTGATTATACATACAGGAGCTATATTCTCAGAAATGTAAAACCACATTTAGTTTTCTGACAGTGTTACAGCTGATCTTACAGAGCGACGGATATCTGATCCGGATTGTGGTTTTCTATACCGCATACACACAAATAATAAATTCCCCACAGACACAAAGCTTTCCCTGCTCACTGTAACACCAGGCTCCTCCCACTTACAGATTTCCACCTGTTCTTTATTAAGCCGTAATCAGGACTAAATGACACACCTCTCAGTATAACGAGCTCTGACTTTCTGAGTCTTTGTGATTTCTAATCAGTCTGACCTGTTTATCTTTATCACAAATTTCACCTTTTGACTTTGTGGCTCTGATTTACTTTACTGCAAGTTACTTTACTTAAAAAAGACAACTCGTGAGTTCAGTAATTTATCTATTAATACTTTTTTTTTTTTTTTTTACAGTTTACTGCGACAGCATGTGCAAAATATGAGCAGAAATATTAACATATTAAAATGAAAACAGAGTACAAGCGAACACTAAAACTCCATGAAATGATTTACTAAGTATGATTTACTAAAGTTAAGAAATACTGTATTGAGGTCATAAAATCTTATACACAGATCAGCCATAATATTAACTCATTAAGTACTGTATAGTCAACTGTATGCCAGTGAATTAGTGACAGGATCATGGGAACCCAAGGCTCACACATGCCTTCAGTGCCCAAAAGCTAGCCTGATCCCACAGAAAAGCCAATGCAGCACAAATCACTGATTACAAAATAAAGGCACCAGAACACCAAGTGCACCACAGCTCACCACACACGGGGCCCAGCAGGCAAACAGCCCAAGGCCACCGACCCAGCCTCCAAACTTTCCAGATTCCAATCCAATCAACTACCCAAGGGATGCACTGCACAAACAAATCCAATCCGGGGAGGCCTCACCCCACAACCCACTGCACACAAAGAATCTGCTGTCAATGTCCTAGAGCCAGACACCACTGCACATCCCCATAGAACCTACATACGCATGCCACGAGGGGCCAAATCTGCCCCATTGGCGCAAGGGGAACTTCAACTATACTGGGCATATGTTTTACACTGTAATGTTATGGCTAATTAGTGTATATGTGTGCAGGATATAATACATTTCATCACACTTTTAATTTGCCACTAGTCATTTTTGTTTTAATTAATACCATCAGCTTATTTAAGACAAGAACCTACCCAGGAGTTGAAGGAAGTACTGTATAAACTGACCAAGCTCATTTCTTCTACACTCACCTTCAAGTTCATTCTATACATGAATCGAGGTGAACAGACAACAGCACACCTGTAGGTTATTTAGGCATCTGATTATAATCTGAAAAAATACCTTTTCGAGACTTGGAGTCGAGGCACAAGTACACACTAACACCTGAGATTCAAACTATAAATACTCATGCCTAGGGAATTGCAGGAAGCGACATGAAACACAGATCACAGATGAACTTCAGTTGAGACTTTGCACATAAACACTAAAATGCAAGGACTTAATCAGACAACTAAATCCCAAGCATAAACAAAATGAATGAGCACTATCATGACACACAAGAAGCTAAACAACACTAGTTGATGCTTTTAAGTTCAGAATACTACATGGATAAGACACAATATATAGACTTTAGATAGATAGACAATAGATAGACAATAGATAGACATTTTTTCCTCCAACTCAGCCTAGTGTGCAACCAAACTTTCTTAACTTTAGCGAAAAGATCAAAAACGCAATGACAAAACCAGGAACAGAATCAAATCAGTGATATTAGGTATGTTAGGCCTAGTAAAAATTGGCACCCAGTAAGACAGAGCGATTGCTTTCCAAAGAGAGTGTGGTGTGAAAGTGTACTGTAAATGGCCCAGGTGTCAATAATCAGTTGACCTAGAATGTTTGTGCTGGGAGTTAGACATCCTAAAGGCCATGATTGTAAGCTGCACTCTGTTTTGGAAAACATATCTGAACACCAATTGTGGAGTAGACATGACAGAGCCCTTGAGGTGCTACTTCAATGAAATCTGTTCTTCCTGGATCTTCAGAATGATGCATGTCATGGACTAGAATGCAGCATGTCCCTCTTTTTTCTTAACCTTCCCTGTCAATGAGGTTTGTCCTGTGTTAATGGGTTGCTGTTCAATCTTCATGTGTCTAGGGGGAATGGTGGTACACTTCTATTAAGTGACCTAGGCTAAGCAGCTGTACCATGACATGTGTATACATTTATATGTTTGAAGGTGTTTAATGAGATGTGTTCATAGGTGGAGAGATAAAAGGAAAAGCAAGAGTTTAGGAGTGACAGTAGGGACTTGAATGTAGGGACTATGACAGGGAAAGCAAGAGAGTTGGTTGACATGATGCAGAGAAGAAAGGTGGATATACTGTGTGTCCAGGAGACCAGGTGGAAAGGTAGCAAGTCTAGAAGCTTAGGAGCAGGGTTCAAATTGTTTTACCATGTGATGGACAGGAAAAGAAATGGAGTAGGAGTTATCTTGAAAGAGGAGTTTGTAAGGAATGTTCTGGAGGTTGATGAGTCTGAAGCTGAAAATTGATGGTGTGATGTGCAATGTTGTTAGTGGTTATGACCCACAAGTAGGATGTAAGTTAGAAGACAAGGAGAAATTCTGGAGTGAGTTACAGCAGATGAAATGATGCAGAGCATCCCCAGAGGTGAGAGAGTGGTAATTGGTGAAGATTTTAGTGGACATGTTGGGGAAGAGAACAGATGTTATGAGAATGTGATGGGCAGATTTGGTCTTCAGGACAGGATCATGGAAGGACAGAGTGTGGTGGACTTTGCAAAGAGGATGGAAATGGCAGTTGTGAATACTTTCTTCCAGAGGAGGCAGGAATATGGGGATGGTGGTGTGTAAAATGACCCTGGTGGTGAGAAAGGTGAAGAGGACAAAGTGGTGGAAGTTGAAAGGGAAGAATGTTGTGCTGTTTTCAGGGAGGGGTTGCGAGAGGCTCTGGGTTGTCAGGAGGTGCTAGTTGACTGGACAACTACAGCTAAGGTGATCAGGGAGACAGGTAAGAGGGTACTTGGTGTATCATCAAGAAAGGGAAAAGTGGACAAGGAGACTTGGTGGTGGAATGAGGAAGTCCAGGAAGAAGAAATGGGACACTGAGAAGACTGAAGAGAGTAAACAGGAGTACAGGGAGATGCACCATAAGGTGAAGGTAGAGGTGGCAAAGGCCAAACAAAGAGCATATGAGCAGGTTGTATGCTGGTTGGAAAGTAAGGAGGGAGAGGCAGATCTGTACAGGTTGGCGAAGCAAAGAGATGGGAAGGATGTGCAGCATGTTAGAGTGATTAACGATAGGGATGGAAATGTACTGACCGGTGCCAGGAGGGTGATGGGAAGATGCAAGGAATACTTTGAAAAGTTGATGAATGAGGAAAATGAAAGCGAATGAAAAGTAGAAGAGGTGACTGTTGTGGAGCAGTAAGTAGCAAAAATCAGTAAGAGTGAGGTTAGGAGGGTGTTAAAGAGGATGAAGAGTGGATAGGCAGTTGGTCCTGATGACATACTTATGGAAGTATGGAAGTGCTTAGGAGAGCTGGCAGTAGAGTTTTTGACTAGTCGGTTTAACAAGATTTTGGAAAGTGAGAGGATCCCAGAGGAATGGAGGAGAAGTGTATTAGTGCCGATCTTTAAGAACAAGGGGGATGTGCAGAGCTGTGGCAATTACAGAGGAATAAAGCTAATGAGCCATACAGTGAAGCTGTGGGAAAGAGTAGTGGAAGCTACTGTAGGTTAAGGGCAGAGGTGAGCATTTGTGAGCAGCAATATGGTTTCATGACTAGAAAGAGTACATCAGATGCAGTATTTGCTTTGAGTTTGCTGATGGAGAAGTACCGAGAAGACAATAGGGAGATGCATTGTGTCTTTGTAGATTTAGAGAAAGCGTATAACAGGGTGCCGAGAGAGGAGCTGTGGTGTTGTATGAGGAAATCTGTAGTCGCAGAGAAGTATGTTAGAGAGGTGCAGGACATGTATGAGAGCTGTAAGACAGTGGTGAGATGTGCTGTAGGTGTTTGCTATGGTGATGGACACTATGACAAATGAGGTTAGACAGGAGTCTCCATGGACAATGATGTTTGCAGATGACATCGTGCTTTGTAGCAAGAGCAGGGAACAGGTGAAGACAAATCTAGAGAGGTGGAGGTACGCTTTGGAAAACAGAGAAATTAAGATTAGCCATAGCATGACAGAATACATGTGTGTGAATGAGAGGGATTTAAGTGTCTGATGTGTTGTGTGATAAAAGAGTATCAGTGAGAATTAAAGGAAAGGTGTACAAAACAGTGGTGAGACCAGCAATGCTCTACAGCTTAGAGACAGTGGCACTGAAGAAAAGACAGGAGGCAGAGTTGGAGGTAGCAGAGATGAAGATGTTACAGCTTTCATTGGAAGTGACAAGGACAGATAGAATCAAGAATGTGGTCATCAGAGGGACAACCCATGTTAGATGTTTTGGAAATAAAGTCAGACAGGCCAGATTGAGGTGGTTTGGACATGTTCAGTGGAGTGATTGTGAGCATATTGGTAGAAGGATGCTGAGGTTGGAACTGCCAGGCAGGAGGTCAAGAGGAAGACCAAAGAGGAGCTGTACTGAGAGAGGACATGAAGTTAGTTGGGATAAGAGAAGAGGATGCAGAGGATAGGTTTAGATGTAGGCAGATGATTCGCTGTGGTGACCCCTGAAAGGGAACAGCTGAAAGACAAAGAAGAAGAAGAAGAAGAAGAAGAAAACCATACCGGATTGCTAGGTCCGTAATGTGGAGTTTCTTGCCATCTTTGGTCATCAAACTACTTTCCTGATCATCCAGGAAAGAGGGTAAATTGAGTTGTTGAATGCTAGTGCAGGTTTGACTAATGACTTAAAAAAAGCTGCCTACATTGACCATGGTGGTGGTGCTTCTAGAGACAGGAAGATCAGTGAAGTTGTTGGTAAAATGTGACTAGGGTCATTATTTTTTCCAAGAATGAACAGCCCCATCTCCATGCTCAGAGGCACCCAATTTTATGACAAACAACTTGAAAGCATCTGTGTGGTTGAAGATGGGATTGAGTTAAAGACGTCATTAAGCTTGGGTTGTGTTTGGGTCCACCTTGAGGTACTTGATCACATTCTTGAAAAGAGAGGTCAGTGGAGATGCAATCAATAAAATTGGGATTTGTTGAATCCCAGGAAGTGTTGAGACCTTTGCCAGCTAGGTACTGTTGACACCTTATCCTGGACCATGAGCACCACCTCTGGCCCAATGAAGTGACTGAGGAAAGGAACTAAGGAGTAGATCAAGATCATTGATGCAGGCTATCACAGACTTTGTCAGCATGTCTCATAGCATGTTGTTGATGAGACACTGGAATACTGCTGAAGCCAATGACAGACCATATAGTATCATACCAAGTTCCCTTGCATTCATTTGTAAATTTAAGATTTAATTAATTAATTAATTAATTAATCAATATTATTATTTCTTTTTTTTTTATGAGGCAAGATGGACCAGTCGCAGTGGATATTGTTACATAACAGAACATTTGGGTGTGTGCTGAGCATGGCTGCAGAGTAGAGAGGTGGCGTGGGCTACATGGTTGTGATGGATTAAAGCAGCACCATGTGCGAGGTGAGCTTATCAGTCTGTCCCTGGGCAGCTGAAACACAATTTTCTCAAAAACTCAGGATAGGGAAGGATGCAGGTGCACGCAAACCAAACTTTATTAGTCCCAACAAAGAAACGGAATAGCAAACAGGCAATAGTTAACAAACAAAATTAACAAGAGAGAACAGGAGCAAAGGAGAAAGCAAACACAGGGTCATCAGAGCGGAACAGGAACATAGTGCATGGTGTTGACAGTCAAAACCCAACACAGGGAGTGTGCTGTGAAAGTCCTTATTCTGTATATTGAATTAGTGTGATTGAATCCTGGTATTAGTAATCAGTAATTAGGATAGCGAGAATTAATGTATCATGTTTGTAGGCTGCTTTGGATTCTGATGTAAACATGACACAATGTCTGAAATTATGTCCATTGATAAGGGGTTTTGGACTTTAAACTGGAAACACTGTCCAAGTCATGTTGTTTTGGCTGTTTTGGACTTTTGGCTACTCCCATCAAAAGGGCCACCATAGTGGACCATCTGAGCTGCACACAACTGCACACCAGATGCCCTTCCTGATGCAATCCCTTATGTCTAAATGAGCAGTTAAACTACAGCAATTTATGCTTCACTATCTAACTGCTATACGGCCAGAGTTTTATTCCAATCTCTCTATCTATCTCTCTCTTGCCCCCATGTTTTTTGCTCTTACACTCTAATAACCGTCTCCTGCCCATTTCTCTGACACCGGGTCGCAGCATCTGTCAATTGTCATTTGACACAAAATTATCATTGCATTATTAAATTTATAAATGTCAGTTGAAATCAGATGGAATCACGGTCAGGAGGAAAAGAGGGAGCGACTTTCTAATCTGCTTCAACTGTCAGCAAGCTCGCTCATCATTTCTGCTGCGGGAAATGAGAGCGCCCAAATGTCTGACAGCACAATATCATGAAACACTGACACATCATCCTTTCATTTTTCCCCAGACGAGTTTTTTTCCCCACTCACAATTTGCCTCTCTCTTCGCCTCACTGCTTTATTTATTTTTTATTTTTTTTATTTATGGAACGGGAGCAAAAAGTAGAAGTAATGAAAACCTATGAGCAGAACAAAGACCTCTTTATTTAAGAACATTTCTCTTAGCGAAGGAACACAAAAAACATTAGTCCAATAAAAAAAAAAAATCCCAGATTTTTATTGTTTTATTGTATTGGCCCTCTCAATCCAAGAAGACTGAAAACAACAGTGATATAGTATGTCCTTTCATGCTGCTCTTTGCACAATTACTTTTGGACAATTAATACTGCTGCACTATTGTCACCTTGCCACATATAAAATTGCACATCATGACTGAACTGCAATTAACCTAATTTCTCTTATTGATATTTTATGTTTTTACTTTTAACTTTTGATTTTCTATATACTCCTTATATATCTTGCAGTGTTTGTAAGATATAGAGTGTGCAATCCACAACCTGTCTTTATGTTACTGTCTCTATGGCTGCTGGATATCTGGAATTTCCTTCGGGATCAATAAATTATTTATCTATCCATCTATCCATCTATCTATCTATCTATCTATCTATCTATCTTTACTGCTACTATTACTATTACTACTGTCACCACTGCTATTATCGCAAATACACTATTACCACTATATCTATTACTATTATTGCTCTTGCATCTGCTGCTATTACTTTTACTATTCATATTATTGCTATTACTACTAGCATTATTAATACTGCTTTTATAATTAGTTGCTGCTAATATTGCTACTAATTTACTATTACTATTCAGTAATGGGGCTGTGTAATGAAAAGGAGCAGCTGTTACAAACTGAAAAGTATTTTTTTTCATAACATCATATCCCAAAGTGCTATGTTTGTTTTATTAATTAAGGAATACTATCTCTGGGGGAAAGAGGTGGCACAAGTCCTGTAAATCTGTAAATCTTGTAGGTTAATCTTTTTATTTCCACTTATTCAGTTTTAAAATATCAGCTCCAATAAATTCCAGGTATGTCAAATAGCATTAAATTTAAAGTTTGTGCCCTATGTAGGATATACAGTACCATCCCTTGTTCCACACATCAAGTAGTGCCCTTGATCAGGGGTTAGAGAGGGATTTGGGATTCAGCCTTGTGTTAGAAGCCAGAACTTTGGAGCTATAAACTATAACAGGTTAAACGCATGGGTGGCACAACAGACACATGGACAAGAGACAAGGTCTTACAGCAAAAGGGTAATTTTATTTAGGTTAATGGGGATGGAAAGGGTTTAAGTAGGGAGGACGGAATAAAGAGGAGGAAAGTGGCGAAGGTGCATGTGTAGGTGTGGAGGCAGTGCCCAGCTGGCATGTGGGCACAAGGCTGCCAAACGATGGCGGTAGGCAGAGTGGCAGGGTGGGACCAGGTGGGCAGTAGCTCCTGCATGCTCCGTTGAACTCGCCTCTTCGCTGACTGACTAACCGGCCCGTTCCAGCTCTCATTGGGCGTGGCCACAGACAGGAGTCCCTCGTAATGTCCGGCCACTGAGAGGCATTGCCATCTGGAAACAGGGGTCTTAACGCAATGACGCAGCCGTCTTTTTTTAATTGACGGCAGGATCAGGGAAAAAAAGATGGCTGCGCCTTTACGCAGAGATCTAACATCTGCTTTCAGTTCTATGCCTTTAAAGTCCCTGGGGCGCCTTACATCACAGCGGTAACATGGCACTCTGTCTGAATCTAGCGTTTGCTGCGTGACTCTGTTCCGCAACCTTCAGGATCTTGAACTAAACTTCCTGTCTTGTTTTTATAATGTGGAGAAAGGGCTAGATCCATTAAAGATAATTATTAGCCATCTGTGCGTATTTCCAGTGGTCCCTCCCCTTCTAACAGTTGCAGAAGGGGAGGCCATCTACCAAGCGAGCCTATGAAGTGAGCGAGGAGTAACAAAAGATTGAAGCAAATGCTCATCACTGGCGCATGCCATGACAAGACATAAGAACCGGGACAGTTCAGAGATAATTTAGAACAACTTAGAACCAATTATTGTTTATTGTGACAGCTTGTTGTTTAAGTTGACAAAACATTATAAGATGTGTGTTATTGCTGAAAGTGCTTATGTGACTGGTTGTGAATGTGGGTTTTGGCAGTCAAGTGCTCTCCCATCAGTACTGCGGATCATAAAGACCTACTCTCATGCTGCGACCCAGAGTCAGTGTAACTAACCACTATAAAACACCCGGGCTGCCGAGTGATACATACACTCACCTAAAGGATTATTAGGAACACCATACTAATACGGTGTTTGACCCCCTTTCGCCTTCAGAACTG
>JAQQZT010000021.1:1994991-2009333 GCA_030068275.1 Clarias platycephalus
TCAGGGAGTTTTTCCTTGCCACCGTCGCCGTCACCCTTGGCTTGCTCATCAGAGACATTTCATTCATCAGTCATTCATCTCATTATTATCTAGACACATTTTTCTCACACATACACACTTCCAATTATTGTCTTTTCTAAAAAAAATTCTTTCATTTTTGTGAAGTTGCTTTGGGACAATGACCATTATTAAAAGCGCTATATAAATAAAATTTAATTTAATTTAATTTAATTTACCACATATACATCTGTGCTACATATTGCGATTATTAAATTTAGTCATTCACATTCACTGGGATGTGATTGGTTTAGTCAATCATTCATCTCTTTAGTGTTATAGACTTAGATTTTGATCTCCCTATTTAACTTTATTTCATGATTATTATGGTGATGTGCATCATGGCTCCAAAATGCATCAACAATTTCTAAAAGCAGAATATATCACAACTGTGTGCCTGAGGAAAATAATTTGTCAAAACATGTGAAAATGGTATTAATCTAATATTATGGCCTGTCACTGCTGGGGTTGTTCATTCAATGCTCTGGCTCTTAGTGCTCTGCCACTTGCGGAGTCACCCTCTAATCTTCTCTGCTGCACAACTCTGTGTGGGGACACAAGCTTTTTTGTATCTCCACTCTCAAAAGGCCTCAGACATTCAGTTGTAGCAAGCACTGTGTAGTTGCTGTCTCCATGGTTCCATTTAAAGTTTATATCTATGATCTTGTCTTGGGTTGTGTCCTGCTTAAAAACATCAGAAAGACAGAAAGACTTCCCGGTGGAGTTTTTTGCAGCAAAGTGGAAGCGCTTTCACGTGGCTTGCAAACTTTCTGAAGCGTGTCAGCGCTTTGATTATCAGGGGCAGACAGAGGGAGCAACTTGTTCCAGAGCTTATTGTAGCTCTACCTTGGGTTCAGTGCTATATGAGTAGATGTTCCTCATTTACCTGTGCTCACTGTCCTGAACACACTTGACACCATCTCCCTTGCATCCTCAGAGGGCACAGCTTTCTGCTATTCCTTGCTCCTAATTTCAGCTGTTTACTGTGTGTGTTCTAGACTTAGAACTGTTGCTTAGACTATTTAATTACTATTGAGTAAAGAAAAGAGGAAGAAAAACAAGCATGGATTGGCAGAACCCCAGAGTGCTCTGGGGAAGGGAGAGAGTGTGACAGAGAGAGAGAGAGAGAGATAGAGGTTTAACACTATTTTCTTTAATGTTTTTCTTCTTTACATTGGTTTGTCCTTTTAAGCAGGCACATCTTCATGCCAACCTGCCACAATCCACAACCTGGCTACACCTGGTTTAACATAACTGTCTCGGGTTACTTTGCTGTAACCCTGTTCCCTGAAAAAGCGGGAACGAGATGCTGCGTGAAAATGCTATGGGAACATCTTTTCGTGTTGCCGGTTGTGAAGCATGTGTGTATCAAACACGCCAAATTTTGGCATATATAACCTCGTTCAGGTGACGTCATCTGATGAAGCGCACCTGCAAGTTATAAATAGGAGTGAACCGGAAACATTCCTCAGATCAATTTTGTCTGAAAGGACGTCCAGTCACGCAAGCAGTGCGGCATTGGAGCGCAGCATTTCGTTCCCGCTTTTGCTAGAGCAATAGCATCTCTCACCCAATGTGACAAGGTTTGTGTAGTAGCGGCCGCCCCCCGGGTTGCCGGCCCCCATAGCATATAAAAAGCTGCTCTGACTTACGCCAATGGCTAGTGCGGTGGACGTAAATCTGAAGAGCACGTCCTGGACACAGTAATTGAAGTCTTTCCTGCTCCGGAGCTGTAAAAGGCGGAGGACAGAATGCTTCGAGAACGACAGGGTGCATGGTTGAGAATGGAACTTTTGGAAGATAGTTAGGGTGAGGATGTAGAATAGCTTTGACTAGCCCAGGGGCAAAGTCTAGGCAAGATGGGGATACTGACAAAGCCGGCAGATCTCCAATTCTCTTAAGAGAGGTACTGTAACAACCATGAGGAAAACCATCTTTAGAGTCAGAAGCCTGACAGGCGCTCTTGGTTCAAGAGGGGTGTCTATCAGACCTTCGAGCACAATAGATAAGTCCCAGAAAGAGACAACGGCTCTAGTGGGCGGCCTCAACCGTTTAGCTCCACGAAATAAAACGGGCAACTAAAGGGTACTTACCCACAGAAACCCCATCAGTCAGAACATGGCAGGCCGAAATAGCGGCTACATATGTTCTTAGAGTACTAGGGCATAAGCCCGAGGACAACTTCTCTTGCAGAAACTCCAGCACTGAAACAATTTGGCAGTGAACTGGGTCTACATGTTTTGCCGTGCACCAATCTTCAAATATATTCCATTTAAGAGCATAAGTTCTTCTAGTGGAGGGAGCCCTAGCTCGAAAAATTATTTTGATGACACTGGCTGAAAGGCCAGCATCTCTTAATTGGTCCCCTTCAGGGGCTAGACGTGAAGGTTCCAGAGCTCGGGCCGGGGATGAAATATTGTTCGCTGCGCCTGAGACAGGAGATCCCTCCTCATTGGAATTGCCAAAGTCGAGCCGTCGAGGAGAGATATTAGGTCTAAGAACCACACTCTGGTTGGCCAACAGGGCGCTATCAATAAGAGGCGCAAACCCTGTTGATGGACCTTCGCCAGGACTCCTAGGAGCAGAAAGACGGAATTTGGGCCACGAATGGGCCGTCGCGTCCAGACGCAGCGGAGCTGGAGGAGTCAGAGAGTAGTAGAGGGGACATTGTGCTGTCCTTCGGGAGGCAAAAAAATCTTTCCCAGATTTGACTGACTACGTCGGGGGGGAGTCTCCATTCCCCATGTGTCACAGCTTGTCTGGACAACAAATCTGCTCCCACATTCATATGCCCTGGAATGTAAATCGCCCTGAGGGACAGGAATTTGTCCTGTGCCCAAAGTAGAACCTGGTGCGCTAGCTTGTTCAAGCGGCGCGAGCGCAGTCCACCTTGGCGATTTATGTATGAGACTACTGTTATGTTGTCCACCCGCACTAGGACATGGTAGCCTCTCAACTGCTGGAGGAAGTGTATCAGGGCCAAAAATAGAGCCATCATTTCGAGTCAATTGATATGCCATGCGAGAAGATTGCCTCTCCAGCTCCCTTGGGCTGGACAGCCATCTAAGACCGCACCCCAGCCCGTAAGGGAAGCGTCTGTCGTTAGCATTTTGTGACGACAAGACGGACCTAGAGTGGGACCCAATGTCAGAAACCGGGGTCTGAACCACGTAGAAAGGGTACGAAGCCCTTGGCGCGTAACCCTTATTCGTCTTCGGGGATTGGCCCTTGAGTGAAAACCCCTGGCTCTCAGCCACATCTGAAACGCTCTCATGTGCAGAAGACCCAAAGGTATCACCGTGGATGCAGCTGCCATGAGACCTAAAGATCTCTGAAAGTGACGAACAGTCACTCTCTGGTCTAGCTTGATCTCTTTTAGGATGTTGAAAATGGATTCGACACGAGCAGGAGACAGCTGTGCCTGTATAGTGATCGAATCCCATGTGACACCCAAGTATGTTGTCCTCTGAGCCGGAAAGAGCACGCTTTTCGTGGCGTTGAGTCTCAATCCTAATGAACGGAGATGAGCTAGGACGACATCACGATGTCGAAGCGCTAGCTCGTGGGACTGGGCCAGGATCAGCCAGTCGTCTATGTAATTGAGAATACGGATGCCCCGGAGTTGAAAGGGAGTCAGGACTGCATCGATGCATTTTGTATAAGTGCGGGGTGAGAGAGCTAGACCAAATGGAAGAACCCGATACTGGTAAGCTTCACCTCCGAAAGCGAACCTCATGATCTTCCTGTGTTGTGGCAATATTTTGATGTGAAAATATACGTCCTTTAGATCTATTGTCACAAACCAATCTCTTGGTTGGATTTGTGAAACAATGATTTTGACAGTCAACATTTTGAACCTGTACTTTTTGAGATAGCGGTTCAGCCCGCGAAGATCTAAAATTGGACACAGGCCCCCGTCTTTCTTGGGAACCAAGAAATACAGACTGTAGTAGCCTGACTCTCTGTCGGGCAGGGTAACATGTTCTATGGCCCCTTTTTCCAGCAACGTCTGTAATTATAGAGTCAGCAAATGCGCCCTTTCCGGTTTCACGGAAGTGGAACCACGTCATTGAAACGCAGAGGGCCATGTGCGAACTGGATCCTGTAGCCTTTCTCTGCAGTCCTTAATACCCAAGGGGATATACCTGGCAGTAGTTTCCACGCTGTCAGTTTCCCCGAAAGGGGCACGAGTTCTAGCACTTCGGATCGACGGGGGGAGGGGGGGTTAGAAATTCGGCATCATGGACTACGGCAGGGTCTGACCGAAAAGCTAACCTTATGTTGGAGACCGGTGTTGTCTGAAACACCAGTGGCGGCGGAGCATGATCACCGACCTCCTGAGGGTGCAACAAAGGAAAAGGTTGCGAATCTCAAATCAACCTCTTCCAATCTGGGATGTGATTGGTTGCATTTTACTATATGAGCTCATGTGTAGCCTTATTTATTTCCTTTATGCGCTTTTTATAAAATAGGTTCTGCTCCAAAATCTTTCCCTCTTTCATACATATGAAGGGAAATATTTTAAGCCTTTTTGTTATAGTTTGGTGTTACGGCTTACAGTTCATGAAAAGTAAATAATCAAATATCTCAAAATGTTTAAATAATTATTATTCATGTAGTATAAACATCTCTCGGTCTAGTTTAGATCCACAGTAATGAGGATGAGATGGTGCATCAGTAGCAAGGATAACCTCAGGCTTTAGGAGATGGCCAAACAATTGATGATTCACAAGCTTCACAGAAGTGAAGTGATGCTGGAGTCCATATATCAAGGGCCACCATGCATGGACGTCTTCAGGAAATGGGCTACCTCTGTAGCATTATGTTACAATTCTGAATCATGACGCATCTTACCTGGGCTAAGGAGAAAAAGAAATAAAAATAGCTTGAACAGCACAACTTGAAATGCTAGTCTGCTTTTGAAATAGTTACCCAGTTATACCTTTGCTGATGCAGTATAACTAACTACTTTGTATCTTTTTCCGTGTACCATGGTGTATGATGTGTGACATAACACCTTAGTAGCAGAGTTTGACTGTTCCTTACCCAAGCTTAAGCCTCATTTACAGCTGTTTCAGTTTCAGTTAATGACCTGCTTGGTATAACTGGCTAATCATACACTTGACACTGATACTACAAATTCCTAACTTGGTGCAACCAGTACTGATTCTGATTCAAAACCAAAGGGTAGTAACACCAAAGAATGATTTGAGTTAGATTTCCTGACAGTTGCATTATGTAAATTGATTTAAAAAAATATATATAGATTATACAGTACTGTGCACACACACACATACACACACACACCAATCACACTGGAAGTGATTAAAAATGCCTCAGTATAAAAAAAAAAAATGGATGAAAAAACAAATAGCATGGGAGACATGATATTAAAACCACACACACACCCACACCACACACTCATAAAGCATGAAATAGAATATCATCACGTGTAAAAATAACCCTTTGCTTAGAGATTAGTGGTTTAGAAAATGCTGGCCGTAATAACCTGCTGGTTGCCATAGCAACCCTGGTTAATTTCTGCGTTGTTTCAGGTGAAGCTTCAGCAACATGATGCGGAAGGTTTAACAAATTTGGACACGTAGTAGGATAACTGCAGGTCACAGGATTACAGAGCGGCGTAATGACGGGGGAGCGGATTGAAACACATGCCTGAGTTTTAATTAGCCTCAGCGTGCGCACACACACACACACACCCGTGTATTCATGCACATGTACACTAACACACTCCACAGTATTTAGTGCTAACCAGCAGAGAGGTGTGTTGGTGATCCCTGTGGCATTCTGTAACATTTTAAAGGAAAAAGAAATCTTGAGCTTGAACGTTAGTACATTACATTTGTTTATCTGTTTGGTTTTATTCCGATGTTTATTTATTTATTTATTTATTTATTTTTGGTTAAACACAGTCCTAAGTGACTAGCTAGCAAAGATGAAGATGAAGATGCGATAGCTGTTTACTTTTACACACAAACCTCCTAGAGAGTATAAATGAGATGATGATAGTCCTTACTCCCCGTTAGACGCAACAGCTTGATCCACTAGATCTTTAGATCTTGGTGAACAGAATCATGGGATTGCACACCAACGATTTGGTGCAAATAAACAAATAATAATATAAAAAATAAAATAAAAAACCTAGCTAGCAGAAAACAGCCTGCATGATTAAGCAGGAGTGTATAATGGCTAAAGGAACGAGAGAAGAATAAATGGATAGAAAAATGAAAAAAAAAAATGACAGAATTAATCTGAAAGACAAAATGAGAGGCAGAGTATGAAAAAGTGGAAAAAAGTGAGAAAAGTAAGGATATGAAAAAGTACAGGAGAGACAGAGAGTGAAAGACGTCTTTTGGGTGTGTGAGTATTTGTGTGAGCGGCTGGGATTCTTCAAGCACATTTCAGCTCTTTGTGTAGATATGGGCGTGTCTGTGGGCGTGTTTCTGAGCCTTTTTTAATGGCAATACGGGCGTCTGTTTTTTTTATGTAAATGTGGGTGTGTCTTTGAGATTTGTATGTAAATGAGGGTGTGTCTCTGAGGTTTTTATATGTAATTGTGTGTGTGTTTGAGCTATTTTATGTAAATGTGGGCAAGTCTCTGAGGTTTTTATATGTAATTGTGGGTGGGTCTGTGAGTACATAAGCTCTATGAGTGTCTACATTTTCTCACGGAAGCTTGTCTGTGTTTATTTATACAGTTTCACTGAAGATCTTATATTTTTTCTGGTCTGTTTTTCAGTCTATACTTAATTTCATCTTCAGCATCCCTCTGAGAGTCTCTTGCACTTTTATTTCTCTCTTAGGTTTAATTAGCTTCTTTCCTCAAATCCACGCGCTGTGCTCTTACTTTTCCTTTAATTCTGATTATTTACACAGTAAAGTGTTTGGAGTATTTATAGTCCTCTCGCTACGTGACTGATCTCCGTGCCTGTTATTTCCTCAGCTCCATCATTACCGGCCTCCTGCAGCAGCGTCTTTCCTTTTAATATGCTAATGCTAGTGTGGATCGGCTCGCCGGGTAATTGTGAGCCACTCAAACTCGACACACACACACACACACAAACACACACACACACACACACATATGCACACATGCACATATTTGTGAATCGAGAAATCAGGCTGGACGCACTGAATACTGCAGGATTGGATAGGTGTAAGGTTCATCAGGTGTCTTCCGCAATTTATTTCTTCTTACACACAAGCACGCGCACGCGAGCACAAACCCGAGGAACAAGGTGTAGTGATGGCGCTCTGTAATCATACTGCCTTTTTTTTTACAGATAAACCATTTAAAAAAAAATTTTCTTCAAGATCACCACCGATCTGTTCATATGCTGTGTGTGTGTGTGTGTGTGTGTGTGTGCTGCATTTAAACTCTTAGCTGTTATTCATTCAAATGTAGTACATGAAAAGAAACTCTTCCATTAGAGAGACAAAGAAAACAGATAAAACAGGAGCAATAGAAGTGACTCTTTGAATCCAGACGTGGGTGTTTCAGCACAGCGGTGAGGAATTCTGCGTTCTGATTGGTCAGATAGTCTTAATGAATGTTCTGTAACATCAGACGAGACAGTCGTGCATTAGTTATTGAAGGATTACATTTAATGAGTCCATGTGAATAAGAGTAGACCCGTGTTTCATCTTACAGCTGACACTTTGATGTAACTTCTGGACAACTTTCAACCAATCAGAATTGAGAATTCAACCACGCTAGTATTTAAGATGTTTTATGGATTAGGGGTGGAACACCTTGAGACTACTCTTATCTGTTTAACGTTCCAAATAATCACATCTTTAATTGGATTTAATGCAGTTAAATATTTTTCAAGTCAATGCAAGTGTGTGTGGACTCCGCCTGTTACAGTGGTTCATCCTGCTCAGCTGCATCACTCCAGTTCATCATTTACCTACAGGAAATGTGGGACTGTGTGCTCATAGTTTACTGACAATATTTTGTACTGTAAAATGATCAATGTATTTATTTATTTATTTATTTATTTATTTTGTAATTAAAGCATTCTCCTCCATGTTCCTTACGTATAACAGAGTGGACTGGAACTTTGCCATCCCTTGTGGTAGTAAGGTTTGAAGGTGACAGTACATAATCACAGACACAGTAGCGTTATTTTTTATGATTATTTAATAATTCATTATCTATCCCACGTTATGTCTGTGTACGGGGTCACACACTGGACACACACACCCATTGACACTCTACAGGCAATTTGTTACCCTAATCTACATGTCTTTGAACTGTGGGAGGAAACCGGAGTAGCTGGAAACCCACCAAGCACAGGGAGAACATGCAAACTCCATGAACACAGACCCCAAGGTAGGAATCAAAAACGAACCCTGGAGGTGTGAGGCGACAGTGCTAACCACTAAGCCGAAAGGATTAACATAATGAAAATATATCATAACAATAAAAATTGACAGATTAAGATTACAGATCAAGTCAATTAAAGGTTTGATTAGTTGCAAACGTCCTTATTATCATATTGTCCAAAAGTGAATAACAACAAATTTAATCCACCAAGGCTAGGAAGATAGTAAGGATTAATGCATCATGCAGCACTGAACCCCCGCAAAAATTTATTCTTTCTTTGTTTGTCTCTTGAACATTTCTAGCAAGTTTACACCGACCCAAGAAAAAAAAAAGTTCTCTTTTTATATGTATTTATATTCATTTATAAACATTATCAATCTTTATCTTTTTTATACACTACGTGAGGCACAGACATAAGAACTGAAGAAAAAAAAGTGTGTGTGTTCGTGTTTCACAAAGCCGCTTGGTGCAAAAGTGATGCTCAGCACAAAATGAAAAAGTTCATTATGGTCCTGTCAAGGTGAGTGGAAACTCTCATCCCAAACCCCTTCAAAAGAGAATGTGTGTGTATTTGTGAGATAAAAAGACCCAGTGTGTATATGAGGGGAAAAAAAGAAAAATCTTTGTGTGTGTGTATGTGTGTGTGTGTGTGTGTGTGTGTGTGAGAGAGAGAGAGATAGAGAGAGAGCGAGGGGTTTCAGAAGAGACAAGGGCAGCCAAGTTAATTGTGCCGTTTTGTAAAACGACCCTTATCTGTTTCTTCATATGAAGCCATGCAGCTTCAAAACTCCTCATATTTTCCTCCTGTCAGCACTGTGCGTGTGTGTGTGTGTGTATGTTTGTGTGTGTGTGTGTGTGTGACCTCTATCTGTTGGATGTGAGCTGCTGGATTAGACTTTTGTCTGTGTGTTTCTCTCAGGATGTGTGTGCGCGTTAAATCCTAGTCAGGTTCAAAACCAATCACAAACATACTGGAATGGAATTTTTGTGGAAATTATTTCTTGGTTTAGTGATTGTGTTTGTGTTTAGTTTCTTGACCTCCACTCTTTATGGAAATATTAAAAAATCAATCTGTTTGTTCCTTTTTTTTGGATGAACTTTGATTTATCTTTGTACAAGAAAGATTTGTGTCACGTTACCTTGAAGTGCAAACTCTTCTGAACTAGACATGTCAAACAATTTAAGATTACAGCTTCATGTACACTCACTGAAAACTGATGACATAATCTATGTGTCCGAAGCACCTGCCATGCAAGCCCCTGTGAATGAGCTGTTACTATGGTAACTGTAGCATAACGTATCAGGGATGTATTGTAAGACCTGCTGTTATAGAGAATTAATCAACTCCCTCTGACCAATCAGAATGCTGTATCGATGTGCATGCTCATGAATAGATAATGCCAGCTGCTTTTAAAAAGACTTTTAAGGAGCGTTTCCTTCCAAAACGTTTTCTCTGACTATGTCATCTTCAAGCAGCTCAGCATTAATATATACCATCGGGACTTCTTGCTCCTGACAGTTTTCAGCAGCTGTAATTCTACTATGCAATTTTCTGACAGCTGGACATGCTTTTGCTGGTAAGAGATAACAAACAGCAGAGACATTATATAGCCCTAGGGAGAGAGAGTTATCACCAGTAAAGATTCGACAACATATCTTCAAAACTGAGCACGAGAAAAAATAAGCAAGCAAAATTGATAGAGTTGAAGAAGCTGGAACTTGGATACTTGGCACGAGTCTGAAAGAGAAACCCTGGAGAGACAGGATGAGAGAAGGAAAGAAGTGTAGCAGTACAATTAGCTGAAGCACCAGGTGGATCAGCGCCCACCCATAGATGAACCTGCCAAGGCTCCGAAAATTCATTTGCCTTGTAGATACAACACAAACGAATTGGACAGCTACCTGCGGTGCTCCGAGGGATCTGCTGAGACTGCAGGATAACCGAGACATGGATGTGCAGTCATACTTGGTGCAGGCTTGATGGTGAAAGTTTATTCCAGACTCTGCAAAGATGCAGCAGTGTGTTATGACATGACATGACAAAGGAAGCCATAATGAGGAGATACGACTTCACCAGCAATGGCTACAGGGAGAGACTTCACAGGACATGCCTGGTGTTGTTGCCCAGCATAGGGTCAGATGTGTTTCTCAGGGGTATACGATAAAACACACTGGGCTGCTTCTGTAGAAGTTACAGCAGATACATTATTTGAAAAAGCTGTCTGGCAAGCACAGGAGGACATAACAAGCAAAACTCAAAGCTACCATAACTCCAAACTCTTAACACACCCATGACAAAAACAAAAGACAATCTGCTTCCCTAGAACAGAACTTAGCCAATACTCACATACAGAACATCACACTGGTAACCAAGATGCACGCGTGGTAGTCTATACAAAATATTAAATGTGAGTGGAAATATATACATAACATAAACAATAAAAAAAAGGTTGAATTCTGCATATGTAGTCAAACATGCAAATGCAGTCAGATTCAACAGCAATTTCTCTATGTGAAGATTTTTGTCTTGCACATCTTGTCTTGCACATCAAGGTCTATTTGATCTTTTTGTTTGTTTCATCTTGGGTTTGAAGTACAATGAAAAAGTATAACATTTCATACAAAAAAAAAAAAGGATTGTAAAACCACCTTGGTAATACAATGAAGCATCAAGCAATATCAGAAGTGACCAGGCTCAGTTTCAAAGTCAACGAAAATGGGAAGATTTTAAGAGAAATTCATGGGGGGACAAGCAGGACCCACTCTCCCTTAAAGATGTGCAATACATCATATTAATGAAAGGGAATGTTGAATCAGGAACTTGAAAGTAAGAACACAATGTAACAAACACATCTATACACAGGGCACACAGATAGACAGAGCAAAAACACCACAGAGTAAAGCAAAATACTGGCAGATAACGAGAGTCCTGTGGAATATGTTGCGAGGATCAAGAGATATCTCCTCAGGTGGCTAGAGCTTTTAAAGCCCAAGGACCTTCAAAGGAATTCCAGTGGACCTGCTCATTAAGGATCAGCCTGTTATGTCCATTCCATCTAGTTTGGCAATCTGACATGAGATTGAATCAGCAAGTGTTTGCACAGGTGGCCAATCTTTTGATAGCTCGTGGGAGAAAGCTGGCTGGATAAACAAAAAAAAAACCCAAACTCCAGTACAGAAGACACTCCGGCTATATGTGGAAAAAAAAAAAGAGTGAAAAATGTGCAGCATGTCATCTGCAATACTCAGGGGCACAACATATTTGAGTACAAGAAGACGAAGATGGTTAAATGCAGACTGTAATAAGACAGGGCAGACTGTGCACAAATGTTATGCTGACAGTTGCTGTCCAAAGAAAAATAACAGGGACAATACCAACCGGAATGCAGGATACAGAAGTGCCCAGATTTAAGGATTCCTAAATACTGCACTCAGTTAGCGGCAGGATTCTCCTTACAGAAAATATGCTAGTTAGTATTTTTGATAGCATAAAAGATTATAAAAGCATTATACGACACAATGCAATGGCATCAATGGCATGGAAATCCAAAAGAAAGTAGTAGGTACACTGCCATATGCTACTCATCTCACTCTGCTCAAGTCAAAGGTCAAAATCTATCACCTTAAGGTACTAGTTTTCAGTCCTGGTCCTGGAAAACGCCATGTCTTTTGTTACCCTTTCTCCCTATTTTTTACTTTCATTTTACCCTCTTTATTAGGTAGGGATTGACAGGAGGGAGAGATTATTCCCCTTGTAACCAGAGCCATGGGTGGCTGTGGTATCAACAGGGTTCAAGCTTGTCGTCTATGGACGTGCTCCACCATTTCCCTACTTGCTTGACAACAAGCTCAAATTCAAACAGCAACTAAATTCAATGTGGAACTTTATCATGGTCAAAGTCACGATGGATCCTGCGCCTATTCCAGGAAGAGTGGGTGTGTACAGTATTTTAGAAGAGAAGGCAATTGAACCCTAGGGACACAGTGATTCACTGTAAGTCCCAATGGGAATTTAGTGCAGCCAACATGGGAGGACCCTGGAGTACCTGGAGAACCACCCTGAAAAGGAAAATATGCTGTGCCTTATTTGGAGCTGTTTTTCTTTGAAGGGATTTTGCTGTTAGCTGTTTCTGTCATTAGACAGACTCTATGCTAGAATTTTTATAAATAATATATGTACAGACTAAATTCAGACTAAAATGCTTAAACATAAGACTGTTAATGTTAAAAAAAAAAAAAAAAAAAGACAACGTATTGTGACAACGTACATACTAATAAAGCTTAACGAGAATAATATCACATTTTTCATAATTTTACATTATTGTTGTCTCTGCTTCTATGTCCCCTGCTGCCTGTAGATCTCTAATTATGTTGCACTGATTTAAATAGTGAGAAGAAAAAAGCATTGTTTGGAAGCAGGAGCCTGCTGCGTTAAGAGGGCTTTGTTTTGACGAGCTGAACAAAATGCATGGTGGGATATTTTCCAGATGATGAAGAGCAAGAAATTGAGGGTGTGAAACAAAAGGAATATGTATATATAAACTTTTGTGTGTGTAATGAGGCTTGTCAGATGAAATTGCATTGTTTAATGATATTTACACATTTATGGCAAAAATGTTCACGTTCAAAGGTTTATATGGTTTCATTTCAGTTATTTAACATAAGTCTAAATACACCAAGGTCAGTTTTACGAAGGCTGTTCAAGTCAAATCAGGCCTTGTGATGAAATTCCTATTGAATGAATGCGATTACAAAAGCGATTTATATTTACAGATGACTTCAAGCACAGTATGGGTATGTCTGTGGATGGCGATCCAGGCCAAGATAGCTCAGAGCTCATTACAGTCGTTCCTCATGTACATTCAGTGGGTGGAACACCTGATCTTTGGAAATCAATGGATAACTTGTGGAAGAGACACATCTGTCTGTTGGAACTGTACACACAATCATTCACGAAGAGCTTTTATTGTAAAGGGAGTTTTTATCCTCAGAACTGGGTTTTATTATTTTGCACAATCAAAAGTCTCAGTTTAACTTGAATTCTGTACATTGTATACTTTTTACAGTTTTTCTCGGGTTGCTTTGGAGCATTTCTCAGATCAGAAAGTGAATTCTCAAAACTATTTGTTCAACTGACACGTAATTTTCATTCATATAATTTAATTGTGTACAATTCTCTGCTGTTTATCATGTTGATCAAAATATATTATACTAGTTTCATCTAAATAATCTTAACCCCCAAATCATTTCAGCATCAGTTCATTGCACAAGTCACTGAATGCAAAATAGTTAATCCAGTTGTCAAAATCTCCAAAAAATAAAACTAATAATAAAAAAATAAAATGAAAACTGTTTTATGTAAATGTGTCTTGAATTGACACATTGTGCAGATGAAATTTGAATGTCACTCATAAAGGGGCGTGAAGAACCAATGATCAACTAGTTCTCTAAAACAGGTGAATCTCGTGAGCCTATACCTATAATTGGTATGCCTATGTAAAAAAAGAGCAAAACACAGATTTAGAATTTTTGAAAATGGATGAACAACCAGGACGTGGTCAAGAGCCAGGAACAAGTATGCATGCTGGAAGGGTATGGAGGCAAAATAGAGGAAGAGGAAGAAGAGGCCAGAGACACAGACATATTTCTGATGACATTAGAGCCACTATTGTCGACCATGTTGTCAATAATGGCCTTACAATGGCTGAGGCGGGTCGGAGGGTACAGCTAAATATTGGGAGATCAACGATTTCTTCAATTATTCAAACATGTCGAGAGAACAGGTACAGTATGTAATCCACCAGTGTGGACTGTGCTGTTTATAGTGTATATACATTCTTTAGCAGACAAATATGTGTAAGTACCGTTCAAAAGTTTGGGGTCACTTTCTAACTCCATGATGGTTCCTGATGTTTATTTCTTTCTACATTGTAAAGGA
>JAQQZT010000021.1:2014327-2026345 GCA_030068275.1 Clarias platycephalus
GTTTTAATTTTCTGCAATGGAAAAGTACTCGAACTAGTTACTTTTATCAGAAAGTAACGCTGTAATGTAACTGATTAATTTTTAAAGACAGTAATTTTGTAATGTTAGTAGTTACTTAAAAAGTAACGTCCCCCAACATTGTACATGAGGTCACATTAGGTGAGTTTTTTTTCTTTCTTTTGGTATACACCCACAATAGAGACCCCGATGTCTAAATATGACAATGAACATTGAACATGTGATTTGGTCACACAAAAAAGACAATTGGAACAGAATAGTTGACACTGGTTTTTGCACCAGTTAATCTTAATCTTGATCACAATCTTAATCTTCAGTACCTTTTTTAAACCTCTTCCAGAGTACAGTATAGGCATATACAGGACATTGCAGTCAAATGTTTGCACATACTACCCTAAAGAAAGTTGTTTAAAAAAGTTGAGCTTTAATCACTTCATTCAAAATTATTTGTAGGATTTACAGCAGATCTTGTGCAAAATTTATTTAGAAGAGAAGCTGCATGAAAAAATGGAGAGAATGAGATGTGAAAAGAAAGGATTGTGGGCTATAATGAGAAAAATGTGTGTAATAAGAGAGCGGAAAGGCGGAGAAAGAAAGATGAAAAGAAACTACGATGAGAGGAAAGAAGTAAGAGAGAATAAGATATGATAAAAATGGAGGAAGTGATGAGAAATGAAAGGACAGACACAAGGAGAATGAAATGAGAGGTGTGGGCTGATAAAAGAATGATAAAAGGAAGGAGGGAAAATGAAAACCACAGAAAAACAACTGGGGCGAGGACTGAAATGCAGAGTCACAGACGGGGATGAGGAAAGAGATAAAGTGACACCCACTGTTTCATTATCCGAAAGCAGCAAGTGGATTCATCATCTGCTTTAACACTGAGAGAGAGAGAGAGAGAGAGAGAGAGAGAGAGAGAGAGAGACTCATTTAAAAAAGAAAAGAAAACCTAGTAAAGACACTCATCAGACCGACGACAGCTACGGATGGAAGTACGGAAACGTTTTCCTCCCTAATGCTTCCATCTGTTCATCTCAGACACAAAATGTGTCTGGGTTTTGGTTGTGTGAAGATATATATTTATATGTAGGTGGCTGTCTTAGGGTGTGTGTGTGTGTGTGTGTGTGTGTGTGTGTGTGTGTGTGTGTGTGTGTGTGTGTGTGTGTGTGTGGTGTTATTGTTGCTGTGCTTTGGCTCTACTTTTTCCCCTTACAGAGAAGCATCACTGCAAATCAATACATAGTTCTTCTGACAGGTGCATTCTTGATATTTGGCCTACAAGTTTCATATCTGCCTGCCTGCACCTGCCACGTTTTGTTGTATCCAGTGGGATCCCATCCTGATGCACACATCTACATCAAAGAGTGACTTCAAGTCTGAGAGATGAATATCAAGACTCCCTGGTTTGGGAGTTAGTGATTAAGGACATAATCACTCCATTCACTTCCATTGTCATTGGAGTCAGCATATAGTACTACTTCCTTTTTAATGTGCAACCTTGTACTGCTTGTTCTGTTCACTTTTTTATTGCAGAGAGTTGTTTGCTGGATGTTGTTGTAAATTGCCAGGTTTAGTTAAAAATAAAGGACTTCTGGATGTTTTATCATGTTGCATTGCTACCCGTTTGAGTCGATAAAGACAGCTGAGTTTTATATAGAGGCTCAGGTGTTTAGGCTTCAGACCTGGTAAGAAAACAAGGACCATTTTGCAACACAGTCTCACAATTGTATACATTCATAAGAGCTTCAACAAGCTAAGAAGAAAATACAATTTTACAAATCATGTGCGTAGTAGGTGATATAATATGAGACATTTGCTAGTAGTATTGCCCCTTAAAATATGTCTTGTACTATCCACCCATTAATCATACCAATAAAGCTTGGCACAGGGTCAGCAGGACTCAGGTATTAGTGCACTAAAGGACTTTTATTTATTTTTTTCATTTATATTAACTTCTCTTTCTGCCTGTTTGAGAACGGTCAAAACCTGGTCTTCAGAAAATACTTAGTTGAGGTCATGAGCAAGAAACCCAACCACCAGGATGACCAGGAGCATGTAGCAACCAGTAGAACTTGAACAACTGTATGCTTACTGATCTGTAATTCGTCCATGTTCTTGAGGGCTATTGGGATCTGAGCAGCTAAGATGTTTTTGGTGTGAAATCCCTTGTAAAATAATGCACAGATTTTTTCAGATTCTTTTTTTTCCTTTTGATCTAGGCTTTTTATGAAAGTTGTCCCAATTTGCTGTCACTGGAAGTGTAGATTGGAATGCATGATGAGAAATGAGAAATGTCCTTTACCCCCCAGATCACCCATATTATTAAACTTTGTATGTGCAACTTAAAAGTGCTAATGTGGACAGACTCTGACATACTGGAGTAATGATATTCTATAGAATGCAAAAGTTTTCTCAAGCTCTATCTGCATATACATTCCTAATAGCATGACTTCAATGTAGTGGCTGATTTTATGTTTCCCTAAAATCCTCATGTCACTGTTCAGCTGTTTGTATTTCCTTTGGAAACCTTTACACAGAAACGTGCATACATGGATGAGTCAGTATCCAATCCAATTTTTTTATTTTTTTTTTGAGATCCAGACGCAGGCAGACAGCTAACTACTGAGTGTACATTATGTCTAGACTGTCTGTTTTTTTTTCTGTAGGATGAAGAATGTCAGGTTGAGACTAATTCTAGCTAACTACACATCAGATTTAATGTAATTTACTCATACATGTTAAATTTTTCTATATTCTGTGGAAAATGCTTAGTATTAAATCTCACCCATGAAGTGATGCACTGTGTATAGAGCCAAAGTCAGATAACAGATGTTTCACAGTGGGGCAAAGAAGAAGCGCACCACCTCCTCCACTGCCATTGGTACTTGGCACATCACTACACTTTCCTAAAGCTAAACCCTATCCAATTTTGTTTTGCTTATTTACCCACTTTACTTTGAATAATGTAAATAAAATAATAACTGTAGCTAATTTAAATGACCAGTTTTATATTTCAATATATGTATCATGTAGCATGCAGAGGTTGTATGCTACATGCTACATGTAGCATGCAGAGGTTGTATGGTGGCTTAGCAGCTAGCACTTTGCCTGTAATGAACCTGAAGTCCAGTCTATATGTGGATTATGCATGTTCTCCCTGCGCTCAATGGATTTCCGCCAGGTACTCTGGTTTCTACAAAAAAAAGGTTGATTGGTGTTTCCCGATTGCCTGTAGTGTATAATTGTGTGTGTGTGTGTGAGTGTGTGTGTGTGTGTGCTTGTACTTCTGCCATCTGACGAGTTGGCACCCTATGCAGTCAGTCGTTTGTCTTGTGCCCAAAGCTCTCTGGTATAACGTCAGGCTCCCAGCAACCCTACACAGGATAAGCAGTATAAATAACAGAAGTGTACAACCGTCCATCATCTCAGGTGCACCTTTTAAACCAAATGGTAATGCTAAATATACCTAACAGTAGAAACACCGCCATTTGCATTAGCGCTTGCACACTACATTTGTTAATGTACAAGTCTGGGTTAAAACTTCCGTTAAAAAACAAACATAAAACAAGGTCACACATCTCTTTTGAGTGCAAGATATCTGGCTCAGTTCAAACCCAGAACATACAGTAAGAGAGCGACTTATCACCCCACTCTCTTTAGACTCAGAACTCATGCTAGGCTTTTGATAGCTGTTGCCATAGGGACAGATTACACCAGCTTTCGTTTCAGTTTCTTCTTTGCCAACACTGTCACATACAGTACAACCATATCTGATGTTGTAAAAGCAGCAACGCTTCATGTCAGCTTGCCTTTACCAGACACCGAGGATACATCGATCATCTGATACGCTGTTCATGCTTCTCTGCTGAGCCCGTTTGTTAAAAAGTTGTTAAATCAGAAGCTGACGGAAGAGCAGCTGTTCAGCTTTTTGCACACCAGACTGCATGATTACTTCACCATTTGGTTTTGGAGAGACAAGTATGACAATTTATTTTTCGTTTTCTTTATTAATACATTGCAATGATAAAATTTCTAGATTTTTTTTTTTTCCAGCTCCAACACAAGTTTTTTCTTTTTGAAATTTTAATTTAAACAAATCTTAGAGCTTGACCAATAAGCATATGAGGCCCCAGGAACACAACTTCATCAAGCCAGTGGGACTTCTGTAAATTGTTTTAAATCAAGTATTAATTTTAAACAGTTATAATCTATACAGTGTCAGTGGTTTCTGGCATGCAATGTGGAAGGCCCAGGTTCTGTTCCCACCCACTTCCCAAACCCCAGCCACTGGCTGCAGTGCCGGTCCCAAGCTTGGATAACATGGGAGGGTTGCGTCAGGGAGGGCATCCAGCATAAAACCTGTCCCAAGTTGTGTGTGAATTGGATGGTCCATTGTGGCAATGCTTCAACAGGAACAGCTGAAACAAACTATAACTTTTGTTTTCTACATTTTGTTATCTTTCACACTTTTTTCTAACCCTTCTACATACAATACTCACCTATGTGTTTGGAGTAAGGAAGTCATGTTGAAAGAAAGAAAGAAAGAAAGAAAGAAAGAAAGAAAGAAAGAAAGACTGAAATATACCATTTACAGATTCTTCCAAGCACTCAGACCCTTTGTTATGACAATTGTAATTGAGCTTTAGTGTATTTTGTGGCTACAATTGATTTTGGAGTCTTCCTTTGCCTAACTGACTTCATTAGACATAGTCAGGAAATGTATATAACTGTCTATATTAGGTCTCACAATAGATGGTTTATGGCAGAGTTAAAACAAAGCCATGTGGTCAAGAGAATTATCAGATTCTGATTGTGGCTGTCATTCTTACCAGAAGTACTAGGAGGTGTGTCTGAACACTTAGGCATATTTTTCTGATCAGATACACATCATCACATGTTTTTTGATTGATATTAATAATGTAATGATGACATTGGTTCTAGCTGACTTATCCAAAAAAAATTAAAAGATCACTTTGATGTCTAAAGTCTCCCTTAATAATACTGTACACTGGCAGGACTTTCATATAAGCAGTTGTCTTTTTTATTAATTGGCCAATGGCCAATGTTGAGATTCTGGCACAGATCTGTATCTCTTGAGTTTTATATATAAAATAACAAAACTATTCAAACATCCAGTTTTACTTTTTCATTTTGGATGGTTGTGTTTAGAATAATGAGAAACAAAAAAATATTTTAAGATTAATGTGAAACTAAGACTCTAAATAGTGAAATAGTGTTGCACATAAGGCACTTTAGGAAAAAGAAAAAATATATATAAATTATGTACAAATAGTTTTTTAACAAAAAACCTGATGATGTATGTTGATGCATGCATCAACCTTAAATTAAGGGCAGTATTTTCACTAAAGTGAAAAATGTAAGTTGAACAACAATGAACAATGTTAAATAATGGTATGTTTATGCTACACTATTTAACTGAAATTATATTATTTAACACACATATACAGTCTCATATGTCTTATGAAAATCACTGACCCATTAATAGCAAGGGCAAGAAATACAGAATGAACACGCAACAGGTTTCGCACTTTTTGTAAAAATAAGAACAGATTAAATGTGATGACTTACTGCACATGAACAGCTTTGTTTTTTTTTTGCCTCGCAGTTTTCTCATCATCTGGCTGTAAAACAGCAGCATCAGTGAAATGGAAGACGACGGGCTCCGTAGCTCTGTGACTTTGGTGTGACCTAAAAAAAAAAAGCCAGCATTAAACTGCTGTCTGTATCCAGAGTCTTCTGCCTGAGTGGCTGTGATTCTGACAGAGGATCAGGGGTCCAGAAACACTGCTCACATCTGTATACTCACGCATTAGCACAAGTCATCTTCATGCACTTCTTAAGGTAAACTGGTTGCAAACTGGCCAGGTCTGAGCTGAGCAATCATCATTTAGCGGTGTCGAGCAGGGAGTAACAACTCATTCAGAGGGACTCACTCACATAAACAATCAAGTCATTGTTGATATGATAAATTATTTTGTAAGGAGATGTTTATTCATAGAAGGAGTCTTCAGTGTCAGTTCTCTCAAAGGAGCTATCGCAATCCTAAAATGAATAAAAGGAAAATTTGAATGTTACAGCTTTATAAAGTGTGAAGAAAAAGAGGTTAAGGGTTAGCACTTAGTCCTCCTCGCTTGTTAGCGTTTCTACAAATAGCATTTTGAGTAGATGAGGTTGAGTTTCCTATTTCTGTTCATTTATCTCCTCTCCTCTGTTATTTCATTTCATTCTCTTTTTCTATCTATTCCTAAGTCCACTGCTCACACACTGAGCCTGCTTAACTCCTGTATATTGTGTTTTTTATTTTGCTCCATCTTGACGGATTTCCTAATGAGCCCCAGACAAGGCTTGGCTCATAATACACCCATACTGAGGGACGCATTCATTCATTCATTCATTCATTCATTCATTCATTCATTCATTCATTCATTCATATGTGCATTCTGAGTTTGGTGAATGTGGAGCAGGTTGCAGTGAAATCCCATATCTCTGGGGATTTCCAGGTTATTTGTGAGTCTGTGTGTGTATGTGTATGTGTGTGTGTGTGTGGGGGGGGGGGGGGCGATGGGGGGTCCACAGGCAGGATCAGTATAATGAAGTCATTAAAAAGTCGTTAAGAAGTCATTAAGAGTCATTAAGTCAGCTGGGTAGAAGTGCAGTATGTGATATGCTGCACTGTGTGTGCCTCTCCCTCTGTGTGTGTGTGTGTGTGCTACAGTACCTTGTATCAAAGATACATGTTAATTACACACATTATTAATACCTCCCAATGGGCCAGTAAATACAGTGCAGATGGGTGCAGGCATTTTGGCAGAATTAGTGAGACACCATACAGTACATATGTGCCAGAAATATATAAAGCCTTGTTCATAGTTCCAATAAGGAAAGGGAAACGTTTAATGGCGGAAAGTCTAAGATGGTGGTAGGATTGCAAATTGATCAGCATTTTCATTATGTTTTTTTTTTTAATGAAATACAGTCATTTGACTAAATACTTAAAAACATGAATTTACATGAAACATGAAAACACACACACATACACACACTCATTCACACACTACGGGCAATTTGGGAACGTCAATTAACCTAACCTACATGTCTTTGGACTGTGGGAGGAAACCAGAGTACCCGGAGGAAACCCACCAAGCACGGGGAGAACATGCATAATTCAGAAAGTGAAACTTTCAAATGTTTTATATTTGTAAAACACAAAGTGAAATATTCTAAGGCGTTTTAGTTTTACAGTTGTATCAATGCTCATGGCTTACATTTTATGAAAATCAAAATCCAGTTACTCAAAGTCAAAATTCAAATTCTAAAATGAAGAATATTCATTTATGCACTCAATACTTTCTGTATTTTGAAAGCTTTTTTTTTTAATTGATCTCAGGAAATAACCTTGAGATACTCTATTGTTGATTCCCCTCTCCTCCTGCTCCTCCTCATTCTTCCTGTTAAACTGCCCCTTCTTTTCACATTTGGCAGCATCCATCTGCAAACTTCTTTTTCTCATGTGATTTTTCTGCACCACCTTTCCAATTAGGTTTGTCAAATTAACATGAGAGATGGAGAAGAAGGGGGAAGGGAAGCACAAAAATATTTTTTATAGGTAGCGGAAGTATTTCATCACTCTGCCTATGGTACCATGTAATTGCACTTATGCTATGAGACAAACCAATGGGCACTGTCCCTGCATGATGGCCTGGTCATTGCCAAAAAACAAACAAACAAACAAACAAACAAACAAACAAACAAACAAACAAACAAAAAAGTTAAATTGTATCTGCCCCAAAGTGCAGATCTGTTTGCTAAGGTCCTCTTCAATGGATTTATTCTTTGATTAGATTCCCATGGATCTCTTTAATGTTGAACTGGATCTTGGTAGCACAGTGGTTTAATGTAATGTTGTTGCCTCCTACATCCAGGGTTGAAGGTTTGATTCATCTGTCTGCATAGTTTGCATGGTCTTCTGTGGTTGGTAAGTTTGCTTTGGGTACGTCAGTTTCTTGGTTTTGACGAGTGTTTCCATTTGCACGGAGTGACAAACTATTGTTCATCCCATGTGATTCATCCCACGAACAGAATCTTATGATTTCCCTGGACATCTCTCACATTACACTTTCAGTCACTACCTGCAACCTTGGGGTAACCCTAGGACAATCAACTGGCCTTTTTTGTTCACATTGCTAACCTTACACGCTCATGACAGTTTATACTTCATAACATCAGATTAATTAATCTATTTCCCTCCACAAAGGCAACTCAAGTTTTTGTTCAGTCCCTTGTTATCTTGAAACTGGACTACTGCAACTCACTCCTGGCAGGTCTGCCTCTATGCACCATTCGTCCTCTGCAGCTGATCCAGAATGCGGCTGTACAACTTGTTTTCAACCTTCCTAAGTTCTCCCACACCAGCGCATTTCTCCGTTCCTTCCACTGGCTTTCTGTAGCTGCCCACATAAAATTCGACACTGACTCTTACCTACATAGCTAAAAACAGCCCAGCACTTACTTAGCTCAATGCCTATGCACAGTCATCCCTCCAATCCTCCAGCATTGCTCAAATGTCCCAATATCTTATAGGGATAGAGGAAGAGGGGCATCTAAACTGTTTTCCCCTCCAGCATCTAGGTGGTGGAAGGAACTTTTTTGATGTCTAAAAATCTAAAGATCTGGATTGGTTGTAAAAGTGCAACCCTGCAATGGCACCCAATCCAGTATGACCCTCATCTTGTACCCTTAGTTCCCTGATATAGGCTTCAGGCCCTCTGGGACCCCACACAGATAATGGATGGATGAACTGGATCCTTCCTACACTATTGACCCTACACATGTACTAGACTATACTTACAGTACTTAGCTAAATGTTTGTATTGGACACTGTGAGCTCAATGTCATTATGTTTAATTGCTCAACACTTAACATTTAAATGAACCTGATTCTGTTTCCATGCTTGGGTTAGCTATCAGCTCTTTATTTGGTTTCAACTCCAGCTAAACGCTCGAGGAACGGCAGCTGACTTAGAACATGTGCCAGATCCTGTCAATTAAATTATGCAATTTAATAACCCTTAGGATCAAAGGAGCAAAGATAAAGATGAAAAAATGACAATTCAAATCAGACTTGACTATATGCTTTGTCAGAAAATGCAAACTTTTTTTTTCAATTGTGGTTTTAATAACATTATTCTGGATTTGTTTAACTATTTAATTTTATTTAGCAGAAATTAAAAAAATTGACTTTATTCCATTCAATTCATATTTGTATAGCATTTTTATCAAGCTAGAATTGTTTATCTTGACAAATATGCACCATAGTGAAACTGTTTGTATCAAATGTAATCCAAATTTATATTCATGGAGATTAAGTGTAACCCTTCTCAGCCATCACATGTATGTTTAACCAGACCACAAAGGGTTATCCTCAGCAGCAGTGAATGACCCTATGTGATGAGAACCACTCTCTACCAAGAAATAGGGGACCTATGAGCTCAACCATGTCTAACCTTTCTCTGGATAAGTTTTGTTCATATACAGTGTTAGTAAAAACATTTTATAATTCAGTGTTTTTTGTTTAATAATTTATTTTCTACATTGTAGAACACTACTGGCAATTTCAAAACAATGAAATAACACACGTTTCATAAGATAGTTAAGTAATTAAAATAATTAATAGCAACAAATTGCTGTTATGTTAAGACATAAAGGTCAGCTGTTCTGCAACTGTTCTTACAAGAACAGTATTGTCAAGTGTATTTGCAAAACCCATCAAGCACAATGATGAAAATGGCCCCCATGAGGACCTTCCCAGGAAAGCAGGAAATTAGGAAAGACCATGGATTTAGAAAGGGTGTCCAAACTTTTGACTGGTAGTGTATATTACATACTACCTAGCGTACTGTAAGATTTAATTCAAACCATAATTTCTTTTATTATTTGTTAAAAAAAATTGTATGAATGCAGAAGATTTTTGGTGACCAGTCAACTAGTGTGGTGTTCAAGCAAACATTCTGAAAGTTACTCCGATAAACTCTTTTAGAATATTCTCAGTAAAACTCGCAAAATTCCTGCTGTGATTACATTCTACATGCCAGTGAAAGCATGCTGGCAAGTATTCAGCTTGGCCATGTGTTTAGCAGCCTTACTTTTTTTTCATGAGCAGACAGATTGCTAGAATAATTTAAATGCTAAATACCATGCTTTTATGAAAATGGCAGCAGTGTTCTGCATACCAGATATACTTTAGTATTTCTTATTCTTGGTGGCTTTAGGGCCACTCTATGGCTTGCTTTTTCTTAATTTATTTAGTTGAAAAACTTTGTGTGTGTGTGTGTGTTTTATGCAAGATGAATATTTATTATGTTATAACAATGAGCATTTTCCTATAAAATCTTGACATGAAGTCTTTTGTTCCTTTTATACCACAGTGATTAATCAACAGCAACACAGCACACTTTTGTTATTTAATAGATAATTTAATTATTAACTCCTGTTGAACCTGAAAGATGCTTTTCATTATATTGGAATTTCATGGATGTCCAACGGGTTTCGTAGGAATTCTTAGGTCAATATCATGTGAGCCTCATGTGCGTTTGAAAGAGGGTTCAATATCCTCCATAGAAGTATCATACATTTTAATGAAATGTCATACATCCATACATCCATTCCCACATCCGTATGAGTTCTCAGCAATTTCCTCCGGTGACCCCTGATAACCTGCAGGAATGCTGCTGGAATTTTTCATAAGGGCAATGTCTGCGAGACCTAAATACAAGATTAGGCAAAGTGTAGATCATGAAACATCATAGACACATAGTCTCTTTATTTGTATGTATACAGTACTACAGTTAGTAATGTTAAAATGTTGGAAATAGTTAAAAGGTTAAAGCTAAAAAATAATCTTATGTAATCAGTGGTATTATTATTTCAAGTTGAAGCCCACGTACATGTCTGTCTTTCTGTAGAATTCTCAAACTTATTAATACAAAGAAATAAAATTTTGTAAGGTTGGGAATCTTACATCTTGTTTATGCTAAATTGTACTTCTTTCGTTATCAGCCAAATACATTCCCTGTTTAAAGTAGATGATCATCTGGCACATGCCTGTTCTTAACAATGTTCTTCTTAATAATGTTTTTATTTGAGTGGCTAAAAAGCTTAGTTCAGATATTTTACATGCCCACACCTCGGACTGTTGTGGATATGTTTGCTCTAATGACACTATAATTTATCTCATAGTGGCGCTTCACATCACTGCATTAATTAGCACCACAGTTTTGAAAAATATAAAAACGCTTGGTTTTAAAATTCCCGCAGGAAGAATTAACATACAATGATCTGTCTATACATCTTTGAAGGTTCAGTTGTCAAAAGTTACAAATCTTTTTTTGCTTTGTAGGGGCATTGAGGTTGTTTCTGTGTGTTCCGCATACTTTTACACTGTATTCGTCAAAAATAAAGTGATGGCTGCTGTGAGGTAATCTGGAACAAAACAGTTTAGATTTAATTTATGGCATAAATAGTTTAAATTTAGAAAAATACCCAAGGACTAGCAATGTTTCATCAAATTCTGTTGAGCCAGTTTTGTGTGATGTTGTTTCTAAATAATCTGGACAGACATACAGATATACATACAGTACAGACAGACATTTTTTCTGGTTTCAGATCATCCAATGTATGAAACAAAGATGTCTGTACACAAAGTTCTTTAATGTACAGACAAAACATTTCTTTTATTCATATAGATATCACTTATATGTTAAGTGTGTATTTTATTTCTAGTGCTGATTTGTGTGACCGATTTTAAATGAGGTGGCCCATGAAGAGCAAGATGAAGCATCTCGTTCCAGCCATGTGTGTCCTTTTGTGCTTTCTGTCTCTGTAATTATTTCTCTACAATAACACACACACACACACACGCACACACACACACACACACACACACACACACACACACACACACACACTTCATTTTAGTGTGTAA
>JAQQZT010000021.1:2030821-2042123 GCA_030068275.1 Clarias platycephalus
TATATATTTTTTTTTTTTATTTTTTTTTTTTATTATAGTTTTAAGCTAATGAAGCTAATGATGTAAAAAAAAATATGTGACAAATGTTTGTGCAGTTTCATCTACAGAATTTTGGAGGCAGAGCTTATGGATTGTACCATTTAATGTTTTAGAGTTAGCTATCAATTTAGCTAAATATTTATCTCACTCTGATTTATCTATTTATCTACTGTATTTATTGGACCTGAACAAATCTGCTGCATATTTTAATCATGAGTGTATTAACAGAATTTTCCTGTACAAGTAGCTTGTGTTTTGTGCTTTTTGGGTTTGATGGTGGACCTTGCTTTTGTCCAATACACCCCCCCCCCCCCCCCCCATCCCCTGTTTCATATCGCATAGTGTTTATGATGTATATATTTCAGCGAGGTCAGCTGATCTGAGCTTCAGGCGAAATCCATTAATAATCATAAAACACTAACCTCGCCTTTCTCCATTAAATGCTCCTCATTTGCATAATGATGTGTTTGTGTGGTCAGAGAAGAACATGGCATACCAATGCTCCAGTAAAGAAGGAGTACTGCTGAGAACATTTGTGTCTCATCACTGGACACATTTTCAAGCTGCGGCATTTTCGTCTGTACAGAGTTAGCAAAAAAGAAACATCTCATAATCGTATTTGATTGGTCCCATCATCAGTGTAACAAATTAACAATAAGGTGTTTATCGTGTGATTAAGTTACAATCTTATCGTTTATAATGGTGTCTATCAGGCAGATATAATGAACGTTGCCCATAGTGGACTACTGATGGTGTGGCCTACATAACAAACACAACATGTGGTTTGGGACACACCCACAGTGGACTAATGATGATCATTGTTCTACATAACTAACATGGTGTTTACTAGGATAAATATCCACAGTGGACTTATGATGGTGTTCAAATGGCCCAGGTAATGGACATTATGTATACATCATGTGGTTTGGGATACACCCATCGTCGACTGATGATGGTGTTTAAGTGGCCTACATAGTTAGCAAAACATTTGGTTTGGGACACAGCCACAGTTGATTGTTGATGCTATTTAAGTGGCCTACATAATGAACATAACTTGTGGTATGGGACAAACTCACAGTGGACTGTTGATGGTGTTTAAGTGGCCTACATAGTGAACATAACATGTTGGTTAGGACACATGTTCACAGGAGACTGATAGTAGTATTTAAGTGGCCCACATTGTTAACATAATAAGTGGGATTGGACATACCCACAATGGACTGATAATAGTATTTACGTGGTCTATATAGGGAACATAAAATTTGGTTTGGGATATGCCTACACTGGAGTGATAATGGTGTTTAAGTGCCCTAGATAGTGAGCATAATGTGGTTTGGGACATGTCAATGGCGGACTGATAATCTCTCTTACAGAAAGCAGAGTCAAAGAGATGGTTCTATCTCATATCTGGTTGCCAAGGCAGCTTTGAATCTTGGCACTCTTCCCGTGGTGAGTGCTCTGACTGAGGCATGCTGGGATTTTTGCGGTGTCAAGAAGATCAAATGGTCATGCATATTCAATTCAAAACTAATGTTTGTACTGCAGATCGGGGGAACATTCTGAATTTTTCACTCTCCAGCTGTTTGTGAATTCCCATCACCTAAGCATTCTGCTTCCTCCTGCAGAATGAAACAATTCATGTGATCCATCACATATGCACATATTGCATAGTAACAATACAACCTGTAGGCAGAGTGCGCATGTAACACTTCTATTTCTGCACATTTCTGGTCAGATCTCATATATAACTAAAATCACTTAAAAGACTTAAGCACTTAAGATGTGTGACTGATGCACACATGAGAGGAGTAACCTGAGTCTGAGTAAAAGTGGGACAGACTTCAGTCACACAGTATTCTCCACTTCCACTTGGTATGTTTCTTTTTTCTTTTTTTTTTGCACTCACCCTGCTACTGAGCTCAGTCTCATTACCTACCTCCATTACCTTCTTTCCTGAACTCAATTTGCAAGCACAACAGAGAGAGAAAGAGATAACAGTAGAGAGCGAGAGACAAAGAGAGAGATTACAGTGAGAAATTCTTCAGATATTTTAAAGAATATTCACTTATACTATCTTTTTCTCCTCTATCTATCTATCTATCTATCTATCTATCTATCTATCTATCTATCTATCTATCTATCTATCTATCTATCTATCTGTGTATCTGTCTGTCTGTCTGTCTGTCTGTATTTGAGTCTTCCCACTAACTCTACCCCTGAACTCAAGTGTAACATTTACCTTTTATTCATTGCAAGCATGGCATCAAGATGAATGAGACAGGAAGAAAGACAGAAAGAATTTTGAAAACCTGATTGACAGCAAACATTTATCAGGTTGTTTGTTTATGTAAATTTCACTTAAACTAATCTCTCTCTCTCTCTCTCTCTCTCTCTTGCTCTCGCTCAGTATATTTGACCTCTCAGCCTGTATTTGCTACTCTTACTTTCCCATTGCCTTCTACTCTATATTTTCCCCTATCCTTGTTTTACTTGTTTTTCCCCTTTTCTCTTTTCTCCTTCACCATTTCTTCAATCTCTCTATTTCTCTTTCTAATGATGTCCAGTTGCTGCTGTGTCCATTCCCTTGTTCACTCCCAGGAGGGCCCTTATTTTTTTCCACTCTGTGCTTGTTGTTGAATGATATTGTTGTTAGACACTTTTGAGTCCTTCTCTCTCTCTCTCTCTTGTTCATCTGCTCTGATTAATGTGTTATGGATCGATCATTAATTATTCCTGCATTTATTTGATGCTCTGTGTCGTGGTTAATTAGTGACTGTGACGCTGCAGTGTAAGGAGATGAAGTATTTCAGGGCTTTAGATCAATGATGGATGAAGATTTCATTAATGTACACTCACAGGAAAAAAATGTTCTGTGCATCATGTAGGGTTCTGAGATTCACATTAACTTCAACCATGTACAACTTTGATCCACACTAAGCCCTCAAACATTTGAATTCAGTACATCTTCAACCTTAGTTCAGATGTAGGGAAAGTACATGAACTTTGAAAAAGATCATGCCTCAACCTATTTCCTGAAGAAGTGTGGCCCCAAAGATCTCAATGATTACAGGCCTGTGGCACTGACTTCTCACATCATGAAGACGTTAAAATCTCCTCAGACCTCAGGTCATGCACTAGACCTCCTACAAGAAGAAGATCCTGCTCCATCAGACCTTTATCCACAGGTGTTTTTTAACTCCTCCAGCACTTTTAACACATTAGGGGCACTGGTGGTTAGTTGTAGGTGTTTCACCTGCCATGAGGAAGGCCCAGGTTCGATTCCCAGGCAGTGCCCAAACCCCAATCACTGGATGCTGTGCCAGTCCCAAGCCTGGATAAAATGGCATGTTTGCATCAGGAAGGGCATTCAGCATAAATCCTGTGCCAAACTTGTATGTGTGGATTGGATGGTCTGCTGTGGTGACCCCTTGCCGGGAGCAGCCAAAAGACCACCAACCCAATCCAGCTCCTCTTACCAAGAAACAAGTTGACTGACATGAAAACCTGGTGAACTGGATGAGAGACAACCTCACCAGAAGGTCACAGTTTGCCAGAATGATGGAACTGTCCTTGCCACCTTACTGTCTATATGCTTTTAACTTCACTCTGAGTCTTGCCACATGCAGAAGTTCTCAGATGACACTGCCATTGTGGGATGTATTATGGATGGACAGGAGGATGAGCACAGAAGCCTTATTAACGACTTAAGTACAGTCTGAACCAGCTACAACTGAACATCACTAAGACCATAGAGAATGTAATTGGCTTTAGTTGGTCTGGGTCTGCCCTGTTACTTTTCTCCACCGAGGGAGTGAACATCAAGATGGAGAATTCATACAAATATCTGGGACTGCAGCTGGATGATAAACTGGGCTGGTCAGTGAAAGGAAGGCCAGAGCAAGCTGTTCTTCCTGGGGAGATGAGGATCTTCTAAAGTCTGTAAAAAGCTCCTGTTGATGTTTTTTTCCAGTTGGTCATCACTAGTGTACTTTTTTACGCATATATATGTGTATATATGTGTTGGGGAGTAACGGTCAGAAGCAGGGATGGCACGTGTTTGGAATGGGTGATCTGAAGAGCTGGTTCTGTGTTTTGTTTGGAGCTGGATGCTCTTGAGGAAGTACTGTAGAGGAGGACACTAAACAAAGTGCTGTCCATCATGGCCAATGCCAAACACTTACAGAGTTTTTCCAAACAGAAGAGTAAGTTAAGTGTAAGACTTCCATCTCAAAGATCTACTGCCAGACCTCAGATCCATTCGGCTTTTCAACATCTCTCTAAAGGGCCATAGAAATGTGGACTGGGAGATCTATAAATAAAGAATAATTGCATTGACTTTATTTTATTAGTTACCTTCTTTTTAAAAAGTCACTTTAGTAGCTTAATGCTTTAAACTTGTCACTAAATCCAATACACTGCAAGGTTTGATACCATATTATACCGTATTGTGAACATACACATATTTTATATAATATTTATCTCTGTTAGGCTTTTACGAAAAGCATAATGTTCTTAATCATACAGTGGTTTTAAACTTTTAAAATAATATTGTCAAGCTTAAAATATGTTTCTTTCTATTTATTGGAAGCAAAGCAGAAAAATGAATAAAACAGTATGTAAGGAATTAAACACATCCTGTCATGATTTTACAAGAAATGAATCAGTGATGAAGTGGTGCAGTAAAACCATTAATGGTGCACCCTAATATTGATTCCTTTCCAATACCTGTGCACCCCATGAGTGTTTGATTTCTCATATAGTACGCATTCATCTATAAAAACTGAAGAAAGGTGTGTCACACTTTTTATCCTTTTATTAGTGATTTCTTGTCATGAGTCTTACATAACAGAGCTATAAACACTCGTTCCATCTCCACTCTCTCTTTTGAAATAAGACGAACACACACATCTTGTCATGTTACTGAGAAACTGCAAAGTGCACTATACACTCCCGTATTCTATCCTGATGACTTTTTCAGACCTTTATGAAAACAAGACCATTCTCATGTGGATATGACAATAAAGCAGAAAGCCTCATTTCCTCACATTTCTCTCCAACTCTGCATTATGTTGTGAAGTAGTTCTTTCTTTCTTTCTTCCTTTCTTTCTTTTTTTTTTCCTTTCTTTTCTTAACTACAGCTTTATACTGCTGGCTGGTTATTTTGTGCTGGGTTTCATCCCTCGGCTCTCAGCTCTCAGGCTGTCGTTTGACTTTAGTGAGAGGAATGATCTCTTCTCTTTTATCCCCACTTGACTGTCGTTTTTATTCATCACATCTCCTCCAAATCCTCATGTCTCTTCCTCCATCAGATGGCTGAGTGCCATGTATCAAGCTTCTGTACTACAGCTTTATACTGCTGTAGTACAGCATGAAACCTGAAAAAAAGTGAACGAGAGAAAGATATGACATGTATTTATTTTCTCTTTTAAATTGCATTCGATGAATAGGCACAATACTGTGATAATGATTATATTCAGTAGTCAATTGTACAAAAAAAAAGTAAAGGGGGATGGTGTGCTTAAGTATTTATTTCTTTTTGTTAATTTGACTTAAATATGTAAAGATTTAAAGAACAGTTTTATTAACAAAATATAAGCTAACAAAATATGAACTTTTTAAACATTTAAAAATGCAATTGTCAAAACTATCATTTGATCCTTTTCATGACTTGCATCTGGGCAGGATTATAAGTTTTATAAGGAGTAGTATAAAAATCTATATAAATATTAGTAATCAAATAATTTAATTTAATAGTACTGTAGTTTTGTATGACTAAGCACACACACACACATGCACACACATGCATTCAAATCATCAAATTATTATTACGGCATTTAAAAATCTATTTTTATCCCCTTTTTGACCCTTTTGCACCCAAGTCTAATGTAAAAACAAAACCTCTTCTTTAAATTGAGAATGAAATTACACAAATTGGGTACTGAATTGTTTTCATTGCGTCTATGCTGAGAGGATTTGTGTGCATGTATCATACCTTCAGTTCTTTTTTTCTTATATGACAAAATGTGACAAAAACTGTGCTTGAACTGTTTTCTTGGCCAATAGCGAAAATGTGAACAGCGCAAAAATGACAGAAACTTGCCTGAGCTTGAATTCTGATCGTTGTTATTAGTACAAAGATGATCGTACATACAGAGTTTTAATATTACATTTTCAAGACAAAGATTACATAATACACAGCATTATTAATCTGAAAGGGATTGTAAGGGGGATGGTGGTTTTACAGAGCGGGTGGTTTTTGTCATTTTTTTCCTTCCCCCCCGCATCCCCCCTCAAATCGAGCCCTGATTATATCAATATTCTAATACATTATGGTTTCTGTAGTATCTGCACATTTACAAGGACGTGTACAACAAACGATCCACATAAACGGACTGAAAATCTATAACCCATTGGGGTCTTCTGTAAGGAGGTGTTTATGTCAGATGTAAGGAATGAGTTTCCAGTGTCAGAGCTCTGTTACAGTCAGAGGTATAGCTATAAGGTTCTGCATCATTGCGGCATCATTGTATAGTAAGCATGTGCTATTGATTTTACAGAGCAAGAATTCATACTGTTGTCTTCCAAAGCCTCGTTTTGGAATGTGCAAAAATATGAAAGGTGACATAAAGTGATTAAAGCACTTACAAACTCACAAATGTCAAGTTTCAGCGGTTTCACTAAGAGGATCTGGAATTTTCTTTCCGGTTAGTGAGATGGCTGGTTATTTACACACACACACACACACACACACACACACACACACACACACACACACACACACACACACAGTCTTTGCTTAGAGAGAACAGCGCGTTGATCTGCTCCCCTGCCGAGACATTCAGATCCATTACAGTCCATTACAGAGAGAGATGATGAACTGAGACACGTTTTGAGTCAGAGCTGCTTGAGGATCAGTTATAGAGACATGAGAGGGCCACTGACACACACACACACACACACACACACACACACACACACACACACACACACACACACACACACACACACACACACTTTTTAGAATAAGCCACAAAAATAAAAGCTAGGAAGTATGTTAACAGAATTATTTTATATAAATGGTGAGGTATTAAACTGAAATAGCTCCTTTATGCACTGGGAGGAAACACAAAAGACACACAAACAAACAAACAAAACCATATCTCTTTTTCCTTTTAAAATTGTTTTTTTGTTTAAGTATTGCACATTAACATTAATTATTATTATTATTATTATTATTATTATTATTATTAATGATAATAATACTATTATTTTAGTCTAGTGTATTCTAATTAAACAAGGTTGCACAAGAAAAGTAATAGTAATAGTATTATCTTTCAACATTCTTATTTATTATTCTATTTAAATAATTTCACTGCAAAAAGAGATAAATCCATTCTGGTAGTTTTAAACAAAATGATCACCCTCCCCTTCAATAAAGCAAGAAGTATTGCAAGCTGGATAATCATTTGTGCATGTTTTCTTTGAGACACAAGTGTTAGAAAGCATAACTGACAAAATAGGAAGTAAAAATTATTTGGGTTATGTAAGTGTGACTATTTTTTTTGTATGTGTCCACCTCCCACAGTTTTGTCACAATAGATAAATCAGCCTGCAGTTGGGTCTGTGGTCATGGAAGTATGCAATTTAGTATCAGTAATATGAGGGTTGATTTAATGCGTATACATATTACATATGACAGCAACTTGGAACATGATCATGTGACAGATGCATATATCTTGTTTTGCTATGAAACAAGGCCAGTCACTATTCTGTTTTTGCCAAAAGAGAAGAGTGAATAAAAAATAAAAAAAAGTTTTGCAGAAAAACTTATTTACTTGCCCTATTATCTATTTTCTTATGTATTCTTCATGTGACCAGATGGAAAAAGGGAGACCTCTAGAAAGACCAGTTTAAAATAAACAACTAAATATATAATCTGTAATATGTGTCGCACCTAAATAAAAAAATGAATCACAGCCTGCTCTCTGTCACCTGTGATGCTCTCTCTCACAGACGCATATACAAACTTATTTCATGATATTATGTTTGTAATGTTGTTTTATGTCTTTTGTATCTGATATTTTAAAAATTTATTTCTTTCTTCTTTTGTTTTTGCATTTACCTGAACCCACTGTCATACTGCCACCTGACACACAGTCTTTATAATACATTTATGGTCTTTGGCAGACACCCTTTTCCAGAGCAACTTTTCTTATCATAAATGTGGCAATTTGTGAGTTAATTACCTTGCTCAAGGGCCCAACCATAGCAACTTAGTGGTGGGGTCTGAACATGGGACCTTCAGATCAGTAGTCCAACACCTTAATCACTGACCTATGGAATGAGTTCAAATAAACTCTTTAGCACTGCTAAATCATCATGTTATTGGTTTAAATCCAAAGGTTCTTATTATATTTCTTACCATATGGCAGTTCTATAAATATCATATGTAAAGGATTTTTCTCTTATTTGTCTCATTTCATGAGTTCCCTTTCTCAGGCATCACATTTCTTAAAATAGCAATAGAAATGTATTTTTTTCTATTTCATTTTTGTTAGTAGACTAATGAGTTACAGTCCCAAGACAGATTTGCAGTTTTAATTGGCAACACAACGAGATTGTAAACACATTGCTCAGAAAGCTCATTCCCTCAGGAGGCGAGATGTTCACCAATCTGATGCCGACAGAGAAAAAAAGGAGAGAGAGAGAGAGAGAGAGAGTAGTTCATTGAACTCTCATACATTACTCTATGAGCTCGTATGTCTAATTAAGAAGTTCAGGAAGCGCAGGCATCATCCATCTCCAGCCTTGTGCTCTTTAAGCACGGCTGCGGAGGAATGAACGGGTCAGTGGTTAAGGTCAGCATCCTTCATGGCTCGCTCTCCCTCGTGCTTTCATTTTCACATTGTGTGCACAGAGATAATGAGTTAGAGTCGCTCACATCATTTCTTCTTAAACCATAATACCCTCCAAACCTCATCTCAAATCTGACCTTCTGTTCCTAAAGCCTGCTTGTCCTCTCTCCAGAGCTTAGAAACCAACTGCTGATCAGTCCGAACTGGAGAGGGGTCAGATCTAAAAATTACATTCCAATAAATAAGGAGGGTTTAATGTGGGTCTGTTTTTTGCCCACTTGCACACCTTTAGCTCTCAGAAGGCCAGCTTAAGCTCATTGATCAGTGTAAGTCATGGAGTATCACTCGCAGCCCCAGCTCATGACCATAGACTTTGGTGGAACGGGATGCAGTTAAACACAGCACAACTACAAATAAGGATTTATTTTATAGGCTATCATGTGACTAGTGATTTTTTAGAGTAGCACTAGACATATGGCTGATGACACCATACAAAAAATAAAGCTGCAACATTCTGGATGGATGCATTCATGGTTTCTCAGTAACATGACAAGATTAATTTTTATGCCTTTTTAATGCAAAAGAAAGATAAAGAAAGATAGACTGCTCATGGGAAGACTGTTTATAGCTGAATCTTATTATTTTTTTATTCTTAATACTCAGGTTCACTACTTTCTCCACTTGTCAATCAACCATCCCGAATCCTTTTCAGCTAAATACCCATACATCTGTTAACCCTCAGCGCTCATCTGTCCGATCTTTCAGTCAGTTATTTATCCAATCAACTGATGAATGAATTGTGAATCTATCAGTGGGTGGTCATGTCCACCATGTTGAAAACAACACACTTTCAAAACCTTCTTTTACTCGGACAGTTAAGACAATGCCTCTTTTCATATATTAATAAAAAAAAAGATGAACAAAAGCCTTAATTATCATCTGATCACTGGCCCTTGTACATTTCTAACGTTTGTACCTCTGCTCCTGTCATTTGGCGCTCTGTATGCGCTAATTCCAGCAGCTCGGGTAATCAGCTTCAAATAAGCGTCCTCCCCTTTAATTCTATCCTCTAACAGGCTGTCACTCATTGTCCGCCCCTTTAATATCTCACTTTAAAAAAAAAAAAAAGAGCTGTCATTTGCAAATGGCTAGCATGGAGTCTGTGAGCTGTGTGCTGTTGTCATAGCAGCACACAGCATGCTAAGCTATATTAGCAGCTTCATTAAACAACAAAATAGCAGACAAATGTGGCTTGAATTTTTTCTTAAAAAAAAAAAAGTTTTTATCAGATTAGTTTCATTAGAATATAATAATTCATAGTAATAACTCTTTGAAATGCTAGCATTTTGATTTCTGAAATCAGTCTTTTTTAGTTTCTCATGTTTTTGTTCTCATGTTCAAGTGTTTAAGACAATTTTATGAGGTAAGCATTCGTAGCGTTTTCACCTTTAATGAGTCCTTTGATTTTAAATAAAACAATACATTTTTTTATTTTAAATTACTTTCAATAAAATGTGGAATTTTCAGAATTCAGTTAGAATTAAAAGTAAAGATTTTACTTTTTTAGCTTAAGAAAAATTATTACGTATAAATGTTTTTAGATAAGCAAATGTTATACAGCTAGCTGGCTTATGATAATCAATTGGAAAATAAAATTACTTAAAATCACAAGGATTAGGGTTAGGGTTAGAGGCAGGGCTTAGTTTACAGTTCAGTAAAAGAGCCCCTGTGTGTGCGTGTGTGCGTGTGCGTGTGTGTGTGTGTGTGTGTGAGTGACCATTGAACCTATATACTTACACTATGTGTGTGAAAACACTTTATAATGGCACATTATTTATTCATTCATTTTGCACTTGTTCCACATACACACACACACACACACACGCACACACACACACACGCACATGCACACACACAGTGCTGCTTTTAAGAATTATAGCTAAGGTTACAGGGTTAGGGGTGTGGCTAGGGTTTAGGGACAGGGTTATGGTTTGTGTTTGTTTAGGGTTTGGTTAGGATTTGGAGTTTGTCCATTTACATTGGTAGATGTATGAATGAACTATGAATGAACTATGAATGAACACATGTGGAGTTATGTACTTAACAAAAAAACTTTGCTGTAACCCTGTTCCCTGAAAAGTCTGAAACGAGATGCTGCGTGAAAACACTATGGGAACATCTTGTCATGTTGCTGGTTGTGAAGCATGTGTGTATAAAACACGCCAAATTTTGGCTTATATAACCTCGGTCAGGTGATGTCATCTGATGAGACACACCTGCAGGTTATAAATAGAGGTGAACCGGAAACATTCCTCAGATTGATTTGTCTGGACGGACGTCCGGTCACGTAGGCAGTGCGGCATTGGGACGCAGCATCTCGTTCCCGCCTTTTCAGGGAACAGGGTTAC
>JAQQZT010000021.1:2135851-2145978 GCA_030068275.1 Clarias platycephalus
CTTTAAAATACAAAAACAAAGAAAAGTAGGTCGGAGCGGTCGTGACGGCAGCCGACCTCACCGGCGCCATCTTGGTAATATCAGCCATGACATGGCGCCTTTAGAGCAAAGGGAGTTAAGAGCCTTGTTAAAGGGCCAACAGTAGCAGGTTGGTGGTGCTGGGGTTTGAACCATCAACCTCTGCTAATGTGTCCAAAAGAGAAACCATTTAAGGCATAGCTAGCTCAACTAATTGAAATATAATTTACAATTTTAGGCAGTATTTTGATTGATTGATAACAATAGTCTACCACTTTTGTAAATGTCTAATTTTTCACGCCTTGGCAGATTAATAAACTACAAGCGAATAATTTAGTTTTAATAGCTTTCCAATTAAAAATTCTAGAACCTTAAATGCTATGAGAAACAGTAATAACAGTGTTAGTGATAACAGTAACTAACAGATTAATTGTTGGAACTATAAAATTTCTCTGGTATTAGTAGAATAAAGAAGTTTATGTTTTAAGAAAATAATAAAATTTGATGTGGTTCAGTAACTCTACTTCATCACCGCTCCCTATTTCTCCTTATTTATATAACCATATGACTACCTTACATTAATAATACACAGGCATGTTGTATCTGAAAGTATCTGTTCTATGACAATATCCATACTGGTAAATGTTAACTTATTTTTTTGTCACAGTGCTGCTAGTATATTATCTCTTCTTCTCTAGTGCTAATCATTAATGGAAACAAGAAGAGTGGCAGCAACGCTTGACACTCAGTCTTGCAAAAAAAAAAAAAGAAAGAGAAAAAAGATATGGCAAAGTGACAGCAGACGCCACTGAAAGTTGCATCAGGCGTCCTGAGACTCAGTGAATTATCTACAAGAGGAAGTGATAAAAAAATATGTGAGATTTACTACATCATTAAGGCACATCAACTGTCTAATGCCTGCGCAGTAGTAATAGAGTCAGCTTGTCACCCATTGTCAGTCTGTATAATCAGACGCACTTTTTTTTTTAGGAAAAGAAAAAAAAATTTGGAGCAGCATGTTGCTAGCATTGCTTATAATAATACCATACATCTGTATGAACCCAATAAACACTGCAATGTGGTGATTTTCAGACCTGTTTATCGTGTATATTATGACACGCTTCTCTGTAATGTTGCAGGTGTGGGATTAAGGTGCTTGACATAGCTGCTGCTTTCATTCCTCCTTCCTTCTGCCTTCTATCCTAATTAAATTAGGACTGATTAAGCCATGGCTAATGCAGTCAGAACTGCGGCATGCTAATGTAATAAAATCAGTTAAACTGGTTAGCGTAATTGGCAGGAGTTGCAAACGGCAGGAGATTTGCTTTAAATTATTTATTTGCGTAGCAGACGCCGCTCTGTAACGCATCGCGACTTTGCAATTCCATTACTTACATCAGCTGTTTGCAGAACCAATTTAGGCACAGACTGATGTTCAAGGATACAACAAGTGGTGCAACACCATACATACCCACACACAATATCAATATACAATTTTGTGTGTATAGTATATTGCCAAAAGTATGTGCTAGCCTGCCTTCACATACACATGAACATGAGTAACATCCAATTTTTAATTCATAGGGTTTACTATGATGTTGGCCCACTCTTTGCAGCTACAGTATAACGTCTTCAACTTCTCTGGGAAGGCTTTCCACAAGGTTTAGGACTTCCACAAGAGTCATACATATTGGTACAGGATGGGGCCATTCCGAAACTGTTCCCGCAAAGTTGAGAGCATGAAATTGTTTAAAATGTCTTGCTATGCTGAAGCATTAAGAGTTCCTTTCATTAGAAGTAAGGTGCCACTGACTTAAAAAAACAACCGCACACCAGTTCCAACATGACTGTGCAACAGTGCACAAAGCAAAGGTCCATAAAGACATGGATGAGTGATTTTAGTGTGGAAGAACTTGACTGGCCTGTCCTCCACCTGATAGAACACCTTTGGGAGGAATTAGAGTGGAGACTGTGAGCCAGAACTTCTCGTTCAACATTAGAGTCTGACCTCACAAAGGTGCTTCTGGAAGAATGGTCCAAAATTCCCATGAACACACTCCTAAACCTTGTGGAAGGCCTTCCCAGAAAAGTTACACAGGGTGGGCCAACTTCAGATTAAACCCTATGGAGTAAAAAGTGGATATTACTCAAGTTCTTATGCATGTATAGTCAGGCAAGTGAATATTTTTGGAAATATAGTGTATATACAGTATGTGTAATGAAAAGAGGATTTTCTTTTTTAATGTATTTTTCATGTGTTGCACCAGATTTGGATTGAACATAATGGGTGCTATTACTTTTCCTGTGAGATAGTGGACATATTTTTCTTTTTCTTCAAATTATACCATGACAGAATTGTGGAGAAATTGTGGAGGATTTTTTCCTCCACAATTCTGTTATCTGCCAAAATCCACCCATTAGCTTTCAACTCAGTGGCCCCCATTTCAATGAGGAATACAAGTGGAACATTTGAACATTAACAATTATTAACTACCCAAATTAACCTTTTACATTTCCAAGAACATTTCAAAGAACATGTAGGGTTCTACAGTGACACTTTAATGGAAACCCTTAACAATCTATGTAAAATCATACAAACTACAGGTTTTTCTCTTTTCATAAAAGACTTAATAGAGTAGATCCTTTAGAAAACAAATCTTAACTTAACTTCACATAAGCCAGTTGTGTGGTTCTACATTGAGACATGAAAGTAAATGCCAAATGCTCTAGAGCAGTTGGGAATTTCTCATTTCATAATTGGTTGCTGGTAGAACATTTGAACATTAAACATTAATAGCTACCCAAAATAACATTTTCCTTCATAAGATTGTTTTTAGGGTTCTATATTCTAATGGAAACCTTTAATGAGCAGAACTAAAGGTTTCCTGATTCATAAAAGGCTTAATAGAGTAGAATGAAACAATTTCAACTGAAAATAGGACTTGAGGAATGCCTTTTAAAACAGTTGCTGTGTTCTACACTGAAACATTAAGGTAAACACCTAGTGGTAAACCTGATGCCATTCTACATTAAGACTGTCTGCTTGTCCTGTGCATCCACTGAAAGTCAAATGTAATTACTCTGCTGCATTAGAAAACAAGCAGATGGTGCCCTGACCGGCTAATCTCTCTCACACACACACACACACACACACACACACACACACACACACACACACACACACACACACACACACACACCTTCTACCTTTTTTATTCTCATGAGTAACTATGAAGCAACTCAAATTTTCTGCTGCTAATGTTCAGGAAAGTGATTGGGTAATCCATGGACTTGAATGTCTGACACGATCTAATTCCTCACAAATAGCGGATGTGTTTACAGAACGCAGTAAAATCTTGGAAATTTAGCTGTGAAGACCTCAAAAAATCCCATAACCGGTGTCTTAATCCTTGTAGAACACTCTAATCAAAATGAATACCGTTAATCATTTACCATCAATGCAATGCTTTTGAAGTTTGCTCACAGAGACATGTTGCAACAGGTTGTAGCTGAATTCCAAGGGTCTTAATGGGTTTAATAAAAGAAAAGAATCAAGCCCTGTATCTAACCCAACAGAGAGATTTCACAGTCATAGATCTACTTAGCACTTACATTTCTTAAACACGAACGTTTTTAAAAATGTTTTTAAAAATTTGTCAGCAAAAGTTTCATTGCATCTCAGGAAAAAGTTTATTTTCCTGAATTTTGCTCTTAAATGAGAAATAGGGTAGACGTTTTCAACCTGATTTAGAAAGCATGGTTAACTCGCTGCCGTGCTAATGACCTGCCATAAGGACATTATTTGTAACTATAATATCAGCAGGCACAAATAGCACCCAATCGTGCAATTACTCAACATTATGAACAATTTGCCCAACTCAGATTACTAATGATAATTAAAATGTCTTTACTGATATGAATAATATTGAGTATTTACTTTTGCCATTTTTTAGACTTGTTTTTAGCTTCACTGTAACACCTATTAATCCTACACCAAAGTAAAAAAAATGACTGGTTAATTTCCTATTTGGCTTGGTGTCACATTGTCAAAAAAAAAAATTCCAGTAAAAAAAAAAAAAAAATATATATATATATAATAAATAAATAAACCCTTTGTGCATTTTCAAAACAGGGAACTCACCCAAACATTTGATGCTTCCTTGTTGGTCTTTCGGTCTTCTGTTTTGTCTCCGGTAAGTGAAAAGCAGCTCAGTTGGCAACTGTGTATGCATTCATGAAGGTGCCTCTAGATTGTAGCCTTGTGTTTGTAGATGAAGACGCTTCTATCTCCTTCAGAGGTATCCTGTCCTGACTTGACATTTCATCACTAGAAAATTAATTTAGAAAATAATTTTGTGATGATCAATGTTTTGGTGGTCTTGTAAATGTATTTAATAGCAAAGAAACAGGCTATATCCGACCGTCAAACTGTTTATCATATAGCTTTCTCATTACTTTAGAGCCTGTGGAAAAAGTGACTAAACTTTTTACTAATGAATTGTTCTAAACTTGTTGTATCAAGGCTGAACATCTGCATGTTAATCAGTTCATTTCAAATGCATTGTGGTGATGTACAGAGGCAAACATAGGGAAGTTGGTGTCACTGTCTAAATACTTGTGAGCGTGATTGTACCTTCTCTTTTTGTTTGTCCAAATATTTGGTACAGTTAGCATTTCTGAAGCATGACAGGTATGTGATTCGGCTTGGTTCAGCAGATTGCTTCTACAAATTAAATGCCACAAACAAAAACACACAGCATGTTTTATTTACCTCCTGCGGTTTCATCAATTCAGAGTTCAATCACTTTTCTACCAGGGTTCACTTGATAGTAGACTGAGGACAACTCCCTGAAATGCCTTTAGACCTGAGTGTAAATCTCACCTGTCTGATGAACCACACAAAAAAAGGAAAACACAACAGGGCTCCATTCAAATGAACTAAACACTGCTGATACAAGAGCATTCTAAAATTTCTCTTTCCCCAATGATGAGTTTGACCACAGTCTGATCCCCAGTCTGTTCCTTTCATAGCTGGGCAGATAAAATTGCATTCATAGCTAATATTGTAAAGAATAGCAGCAACAATCAATAACCTAGAAGACCATGTATGCAATACTACATTAGACATATAAATCAAATGTAGATCTCATGAAGTGTGCATACACCGGAAAACTGCAGTACATGATTGTGGTTTGGTGTATGTTGTGTGTTTGCCACGCTCGCTGATTTGGCTGGCTTGCTGCCATCAAGGCCTTTGATTGGATTTTTAGCTCTAAGACATTTGGACCAAGGTAAGTCGATACGTTATTTAAACTGTTCCACTGCTTGTGTGCGATGTTTGCCATTAGACTTCAGGACTCCAAACACTTGAGATGTCAGAAGTCAAGCAGAATGGGTAACACACTCAGATTAGCGAACATGTAAGCTCAATTTCCACTCAAACTATTTCCCACTCTTGTTTGCTGAACGAATGTTCCAATAGGGGTTATTTATTTTTAGATTAGATTGTGAACCGGTTCTTTGTTGCAGGGACTGTAGAAGACACTCTCATTTTACTAAGCAAGGAAAATAACATGGCCAAGAACAAGACATTGACTGGTATAGGAACAGGTTATAATTGCAAATTTTACATCACCTATTGTTCATTTTCCATTGCAATCCATTGGTTAATGAAAGATTGGTACTGTATGACTTTAAGAACTTTTGCTTTTATTATCATGTGCATGTTGGAACAACAATGTAGTTACATGTCCATGGTCTCCTGCATGCTTCGAGGTTTTGCATTTTCACCCACATCCTGAAACCATGCCTATTGTTGGAATGCTCCTGGCACGTTCAGGGTGTATACTGTACCGTTATCACACCCAGTGTTACGTTCTTTCCTGCACCTAACCATACTGTAGCTCTCTGGCAGCCCCGAACATTGTGGCCTTTAATAAACCCTCTAAACTGATAATCTACCAGCCCTCTCTAGCCTTGTGGAAATCTTGATAACTACCATGATAAGTTCACACCTTATTGAGTCCCTTTTTCAGGCACTGTGCTCGAAGAAATGTTTTCTCCATCTAGTTTCTGCATTGATTGTTTAATGCGCCCACTGTTTCATTTGTGATGGCTAATTTGCAGGATAAAGACCTTCTTATTGGCCCCAGGTCATCATTTAAGTGGGCAGAACAGTGCCAACTGTTTACCAAATTACCAGGTTGCCAACTTCAGCACATACTACAAGTTTTTTTCTTTTTTTCTTCCGTTTTTCTTTTTCTTTTTTTCGCTGCGCTCAGCCGTAACAGCAGTATTGTTTGCATTATGGAGCTGGCCAGGGTAAATGGAGCTGTTTTCAATTAGTTTTTAAAGTGCTTATCCCATTAAAGATAATGACTTATTGATTTAATGACAGTGGTACTGTTGGTGTGAGGCTCATTGCTATCATGACTCTAGTCTCTTTCCCCACTTACTCAATTGCTTTCTCACTTTCTTCACATTCTCCCACTCACTTCAGTTATTCTCAGAGAACATATCGCATTTTTTTTTTTTTTTTATATATAAATAGTCCACCTAACTTTTTTCTTTAGCAGAAACTACCTGTCATTGTTGTCTGCATTGTCATTCAGGTTGCTTTTGAGATATAATAGCTGCAGAGTGTTTAGCAGGTGGAGCTGGACAGGTGCCAGGGTGTCAGCAGGGTGCGCAGGAACATGGCAGGAGGGAAAACCCTGATCTCATTCAGGATGTTCCCATGCATCACATTACTGCAGTACAGATGGGATATTTTCTCTCCCTCCCCCACTCTTTCTCTACGCAGCATGCACTCACTTTGGCACTTTGCCTTTTCTTCTCTTTAAGCTTTGAATAGAAAAAGTAGCATTACGTTTTACTTCTCCCATGCTCTCCTTTTCAGTTGTCCGTTTATTTGTTCATTTAAGAGTCACTTTCTATTAATGCATGCATATTACATGGTCCTGCTCCCTATGAGTGATCTAGTCTACATAAATATGTGATCTACTTCCAGGTGATCATTATTATCCAGATCAATTTATCTTCTAGTCAGTGCTCAAACTAACACATGTCGCCTGCTTTGTATCCTTTAATTTATACAGTACAGTATGGTGTCTCAGGGTGTATTGTAGAGTTGTTATCAGTAGAGAGCTGGTCTATACTACATGCAATCTACTGTACAGTGATTCCCATAATAAGTCACATCAACTGTAGATCCAATGCTTAGCCAAGGTATATGCAATACGTTTTTATGTCTCCATTGGTGCAGGAAAATTAGTGTATAATTGATGGTGCTCTAAATCTAAAAGAGATTTAGAATATAAGTACTGTAGTCTTTTGTAAAATGCACTTTATTTGTAAGATTTCAAGAAATACATTTTGTTGTATATGGTAGCCTCTAATAGAGATCTAGTCTAGAGTATGAGTGATCTACTGTAGGATGTTTGACATTAGTGATCTTATCTAGGGCATGTGTGACTTACTCTAGAATCATTAGCATTACTGATCATGTCTACAGTAGATTCTACAGTAAGTGACATACTGGAATTTACTTTCCACTGAAAATATTGTTTAAAGTGTATGTGGGATCAACCGTAATATGTTTTTCATTGGTAATCTAGTGATCTACTCTCATGCTGCCCCCATTAAGTGGTCTAGAGTACTGTATATGACCGGCTCTTGCCATTACTGTGATAATCTAGAGATTTTTTTTCGTCAACCTAGTCCTCATAGATGGCGACCCTCATAGGTCAATATCTAGAACAATCTAGTGTTCAACTATAGAGTAGTCTCAATTCATGAAATTCTGTGTCTATATGTATAAACCACATCCTATATACTGATATCTTTTAAGTTGATATGCCATGAATGTGCAATTCATGTTATCTGTCAATGATATACTTTTTTTCTGGTGTGAGCAACTCTTCAGTTCAATCACCAAACTACTTTTGTGGAGCAAATGCAAGCTAGGCATTGGTTGGAAGCCTATTGAGAGATAAAACAGACCAGACCCTTTGATGATACCCTAAAGGTCCACATATGAGAACACAGGACTCTATGGGTGATCTACAGTCTGACTGGTCCGGTTGTGTGTGTGTGTGTGTGTGTGTGTGTGTGTGTGTGTGTGTGTGTGTGTGTGTGTGTGTGTGTGTGTGTGTGTGAATAATCAGCAGCTTATCAGTTTGTTTTGCTAATGGCTGTTTTTCTCTTTCACACACCGTGGGGAGCTCTGTGTAATGAAGCGCCCACCTCCCAGACACGCTTTTTCTTTTTCTCTATATCCAATCTCATTGTCACTACATTACATTTTAGATGATCATTACTGAAAAAGATAGCTGATATACGCATCTATTAAATAATTTATAGCTAATATTAGCTAATGGGTATGTTATATTAGCTACATTGCTCAATTCTCTCTCTCTCTCTCTCTCTCTCTCTCTCTCTCTCTCTCTTTCTGTGGCAGGGTAATTATCTGAGGAAGTATTAATAATGGTGAAAGTGGTGTCTAATTTTCACCCATAACTAAGGTGAGCAATAGAATTGATGGGCTGGAGGGCTGAGTGCTCACACAAGGCTGTATCTAAGTGTCTAATTATCAAACAGTAAACACTTGTGTGCAGATCATGGAGCTCAATGTGGTCAGTTTATTCACAAAACACTCTGTAGAGCCACTCATCCTGTTTGGTACTGTTCCCAAACCAGGATCTGATGCTTCCTATCCAGCTGCTCTCAGTGGTACAGGTGTAAAAGTTCAATAGCACCTTATAGGTCAGTTTAACTTCTCATAATATAAATTGGTTATAATGTTGACTATCTATGTGTAATGTGCTGAGGTCCACTATCAAATTCTTTGTCTTGCATGAGGCGATTCTCCTGGAAACAGTTATCCAGGCTTTTAATCTCCTACAGGTCTTGTTGTAGAGTTTAGCTCTTCAACAGCGTCACTGGAAAACTAGATAGAGGCAGCATTAGAAATTGTCACACCCTAAGTGTACAGTTAGTAGAACAGTCTACTAACTAACAGTAGACACAACATCTGTTAAAAGTAAGGGGAAGGTGAGACATGTCTACCCACCTGCACTCCTTATGTTTGGAGATCCGCTAACAGAGAGCCTATGTGTCATTGCTAAACTCCATTAAACAGACAACACTTTAACGTAATTTATTTCTCTGTGTAGAGGGTGTTAGATAAAGTCTTTGACAAGGCTTTTAAAGCACTTCATAACAACTGAAATCACGGTTACAGGGCAATAGTGGTTGATGCAGGCATGAGGGGTCTTCAGACTGTAGTACTGTACCTTTGGTATGCATGTTGACATTAACACTGTTAGCAATGTGAGCAGTGCCTACTACTGTAGGCTGCAGCCTTGAAGCGAGCATAAACTATGCTCAACTCATCAGCCAGAGGCATGCACATGTTCACCATTCTGACTTGTGGTGTTGGCTGGTGATTCATTCCATTATAATTTGTAATCTCTGCCATGTCTCCTGGAAACACACTGTTAAAACTGCAACTAAACTTTAAATCCTTTCTGAAACTAAATTCCTTCCATAATGATGCTTAGCCTCCTTTCCGGCCCTGTGAACATAGTAAATAACAATCTTACACCTGTCCATGTTCCGAGGGGTGAGTCCCATGTGAGGGGAGGCAGTGGTGAGGGAGGCAGTGGTGTTAGATCTTAGAGTGCCATGCATGATTTTAAACACTAACATAATTTAATTCAGTTCAATTAAATTTTATTTATATAGCGCTTTTAACAATGGTCATTGTCTCAAAGCAGCTTCAAAAAAATAAAATAAATTTAAAAAAAGAAAATTTTTGGAAGTGTGTATGTGTGAGAAAAATGTGTCTAGATAATAATGAAATGAATGAATGATGAATGAAATGTCTCTGATGATCAAGCCAAGGGTGACGGTGAAGGTGGCAAGGAAAAACTTCCTGAAATGGCATTAGGAAGAAACCTTGAGAGGAACCAGACTCAATTAGGGAACCCATCCTCATCTGGGTGATAACGGATAGAAAGTATACAGTATAAAATCATGTGTGTTATGCAGCTGAAAGTTCAATATAACAGAAGTTCTTTAAATTAACATGAAGACCAGTTCAGCATAGG
>JAQQZT010000021.1:2153209-2164569 GCA_030068275.1 Clarias platycephalus
AGTGTGTTACTGATGGTAGCCTTTGTTACTTTGGTCCCAGCTCTCTGCAGGTCATTCGCTAGGTCCCCCCATGTGGTTCTGGGATTTTTGCTCACAGTTCCTGTGATCATTTTGACCCCACGGGGTGAGATCTTGCGTGGAGCCCCAGATCGAGGGAGATTATGAGTGGTTTTGTATGTCTTCCATTATCTAATAATTCCTCCCACAGTTGATTTCTTCACGCCAAACTGCTCACCTACTGCAGATTCAGTCTTCCCAGCCTGGTGCAGGTCTACAATTTTGTTTCTGTTCCTTTGACAGCTCTTTGGTCTTGGCCATAGTGGAGTTTGGAGAGTGACTGTTGGAGTTTGTGGACAGGTGTCTTATATCCTGATAACGGGTTCAAACAGATCTCATTAATCCAGGTAACGAGTGGAGGACAGAGGAGCCTCTTAAAGAAGAAGTTACAGAGAGAGAAGTTACAGGTCTGTGAGAGCCGGAAATCTTGCTTCATCTTGTTTGTAGATGACCAAATACTTATTTTACTGAGGAATTTACCAATTAATTAATTAAAAATCCTACAATGTGATTTTCTGGATTTTTTGAGGTATACCTATGATAGAAATTACAGGACTCTCTCATCTTTTTAAGTGGGAGAACTTGCACAGTTGGTGGCTGACTAAATACTGTTTTGCCCCACTGTATGTATGTATGTATGGAAGGATGGATGGATAGATAGATAGATAGATAAATGCATGTACTGTATAGATGTATGCATTGCTGTATGTATATGTATGTATGGGTGGATGGTTGGATGGATGAATTAGATATGGTTAGATAGATAGATCAGAAGCCTAGAGAGAGAGAGACCGACAGACAGACAGATATTGGTATAACCATAGATCTCAGACAGATGGTTGGACGGATGGATGTATAGATGGATGTATGGATATATGGATGTATGTACAGTATGTATGAATAGATGGATGGATGGATGGATGGATGGATGGATGTATAGAGAGATGGATGTAGGTACAGTATGTATGTATGTATGTATGGATGGATGGATGGATGGATGAATGGATGGATAGGTGAATGGATGGATGCACTTTCAAAACCCCTAAAGAGAGTTTTGTACTTTCATAAAAATTTCATAAAACTAAATAACAGTTAACATGGGTTTAGTATTAAACTATCAATAAATATTTCTGTTGTTTATTTTTAAGAACAAAACTTCTTCTATTGAGATCAATATACGTACCTACTTATTCATTTTTACAAAATGTTTGAAAGATGATTCACAATATTAATAAAGAATACCAAATAACACCTCCTCCTCCTCCTCCTCCTCCTCCTACTACTACTACTACTACTACTACTAATAATAATAATAATAGTATGTCCAACTAATAATTCTCCAACTGCCCTTAAACATATACCTGTCATGTTCATATTTCTCAAAAATATTTAACACACACACACACACACACACCTTTTGCCAATCATTAAACCTGAATCGGACACAAACTTTTGCACTCATTGGGACATGTACATTGGGAATGCCAGGTTGAACTAAACAGCTAGAAGTGAGTTAAAGCTCCCTCTTCATCTCCCGCCCAGTTCCTCTTCCTCGTCCTCGTCCTCTCGCTCGCCTGTGGAGAAGCACTGAAGGCTGAGTCGAGGACGAGTGCAGCGAGTGCAGGCTACACACACACACACATACACACGCACCAACACACACACGCATACACACCCTGCAAAAAGAGAGAGAGAGAGAGAGAGAGAGAGAGTTAGTGACAGTGGAGTAAGTGAGAAGAGAGGATCAGGTTCTAATGTAGCGCTCCTTCAGTGGACGAGAAACATCAGGAGGAAAAAGGAAAATTACAGGAAGAGGGAGACAGGACAGAAAGCTAAGACAACTACTGGATCATACACACTTACACACACACACACACACACACACACACACACACACACACACACACACACACACACAGGCAGTCCTGTGGCCGCGATGATGATGTACTTTTGGGTGAGTACGGCAAGCTGAATTTCCTACTTGTTTCTTTTCTTCTTGATTTGTTCCTTTGCCTGTTTTTCCTTTTGAATTCTATTGGTGGTTCTTCAGTTTCACGCTGCAGAATAAAAAGATCAGCTGAGTGGGTGTGTGAAAAGGGGTGGGGCCAAAAAACTAACTTTGCCAATCATTTGACTTAACATATAATAACATTAATCTGATTTCAGCATTTGCAATCTGATTAATATTTGTATTACGCATTTATAATCTGGTATATATTGTATTCTCGCATTTATATTATAATCTTCATCCCATAATCCAATATTTATCTAATTTTACATATGATCTGTAAGTGACTGTTGTTTTAAATCTTAATTTGACTTTATTATGAATTATTCAATATTCATTAGATTTCATCGTTTACAATGCAAAGTTTTATTTAATTTTAATTAAATTTTATGATTCATAGTCTAATATGATTAATTAATTCATCAATTAACCAGTATGCTTCAATTAGAACACCATGTAAATCTGATGTGGTTTTATTTTCCTATGTAAAAGCACATGCTACAGATGTTTCAATGTTTTCCTTAAGAACACTTGTGTTTTAGCTTTAAAGACATTTTCCTTCATTTCCACCTCGTGTTGTTCCGTTCAGTTGATGTGCATAAAATCATGTAATTGGATATGGCCATTTATTTGCTCTTGCTCTTATTTGCTCTGGCTCTTCTCTACTGTATGTTGAAAATGGGAATAAATACAATGGTCACTGCTGGCTCCCACAATCCCTAGTGGGACTACAGAGGTTACTCGATGGATTGAGGGATGTTCTTCATCAGTTACCTTTAAAGCAGCGCAGGTTAGCTAAGGATGTGCATATTGACTAGCATGTTAGCTGATTAGCTTAAACTAAGTTAAAAAAACTTCTGTCCATCTATCCTCTATATACAGCCTACAATTAAAGGTGTAACAAAAGGTCCTGTAGTGAGCTACACTGTGTGTGTGTGTGTGTGTGTGTGTGTGTGTGTGTGTGTGTGTGTGTGTGTGTGTGTGTGTGTGTGTGTGCACGCGCGTGTGTGTTTCTCGTCCATCTTGTCCATCTCGTCCATCTTCTTCCCATTTGCTGTTGATGCTTCTGCAAATCACTCAATTACACATCACTCTGCACTTCCTGTCTTTCAGAGAGTGAAAGCGAGAGAGAGAGAAAGAGAGAGAGAGAGAGAGAGAGAGGTTTTTACAGGACTGTATTGTATGAGAGTGTCTTGCTGTGTCTTTTATATTTTTCTTTTCTAAGAGCTCAGTATGAATGTATAACTCTCTCTTTCACCAAAGGAAGTGTTCATATAGCTACATAAGATCTACATACATTTTTAATAAACCTACATCATCTAAATCTAAAATCTCTAAAGCATCATTTCAACAGACATCATCTGACACACATCAAGACTTATGAATTCTGGATTGTGATTGGTCAAAAGGAGTTGATTAATTTCCATAACAGAAGCTCTGTTTTAATATGTATATTTAAAAAAAAAAAAAGGTTTCGATAGTAACAGTTCATTCAATGGACTCCATTCCTGGGAGCACATGGCACATAGCGCAAATAGAGGAAGGAGTCTCCAGCGTCAGTGAGCAGGTTTTCTGTCACGCTAAAAGATCGAGATGGAACACTGTTGTTTATTCTGTTGCTTATCTGGAACTTTTTACACAACTGCAGTAAGCCATTAGCACAGCGAGGTCCAGCGTGTATATACAGGGTATTATGGTAGCCATAAAGTCTCGGTAAGAGGAAAAGTCACAGCTCATCTATTTAACTTGTGCTTACTTAAATGCTTTTATTACAGAATATTATTTTTTTTCTTTCTTCCTTAAATCAAATCTTGATGATGCAGCAGTAAAATCATCACCATCCTCGAGTTTAAATCCTACCTTAGTCTAACTCATACAACAAAATTAATTGAATTAATTCTTTTTTCTTTTTTAGTTCTGGTGCTGGAGCGGTGTAAAGACAAACAAAAATGTAGATAAAAAAAATGTATTGTTAATCAAGTACGCATTCATCATGACAGGATTTTAACCTGAGAGTGATTAAATTCTATGAGAATTGTCATCCTGGTCACAGCTCTGACCTCGAAAGGAAAGAATTCTCTCTAAAATAAAGGGGCGGAGTTAAGGCTGTTTAAGCAAAAAATAAATAAATAAATACTGTGTTTGATTTTTGAACAGTTGAAAAAGTTAGAAATAAACATAACAACTGGGGCTAATGCAGGTTAATCCATGCTTTCTTTATAGCTCAAATGTGTGTATGTGTGTGTGATCTTTTTTCTTCGCTTGGCTTTTTCCACGTCGATAATCTACTCAGTTCTGGACTGAGATCTGATCTTATGTAGGAGAGCGAAAGATTCATCACACCTACTAAACGCCTACACGCGCGCATACACACACACACATACACTCTCTCTCTCCCTCTCTCGGGATGAAGTAAGTGTGCTTCTCATTATAATATTTATCCAGGAAGCAGATGTACTTCTGCAGGGCGATTACCTCTGACTTGCTCTCCCCTGCTGTTCGCTTGCATGCACACTTGCGCGCGCACACACACACACACATACAAAAGACCATTTTGCATGCACAAAATGCCTACCCACACACACAATGTATAGCTCTTTCTTTCATCTATCCCCTCGCGCCGAAACATATACACCCATTTTTATGTTTAACTCATTTTAAACCATTTATTTGATCGCAATAACACTTTTTTCTGTCCACAGTTTCTCTAGTCTAATCATTTTTCACTTGTAAAAATACTGTAAGCTACAAAGAAACCAATCCAATTCTAAACTTTGACTTCAGCCCACATTTCTGTTTGAAAGTACAGTAGAACAGGATTTTTACGCCACAACATGCTGGATTCTGATTGGTCAGAAGTTGTGCAGTGGTCTTCCACCAGCAGTACAGCAATATGCTGTCCAGCTTTGTAACAGTCAGGGAATTGAAGCTGTAAGGATGGACAGGAGTGAGGAGTTTACATACAGTAGCAAGCTTTTGTTCATCTTCTTATGGACTATTGAACTTCATGTTTTGTGAATGTTCTAAAACATTAATTGTAACTTTGAGGTGTGTTCAAGTCAAACCGAGATAAACGTACATAAAAGCGGAGCACTTTAAGCACGGTCCAAGCCGAGGTGGCTCTGAGCGCACTGCAGCTGTTCCTGTAAATATTCAGTGAGTGCAATGTCTGATCCTTGAAGACTTATGGATAACTTGTCACCAGCTTTTGGAAGAAAAACATACAACTATCTGTGGGAATTGTACACTTAATCATTCACCAACACCATTTGCACTTTACAGGAACTGGGCAACTCCAAGAAATTTCCTCATGTTTGGGAGTCCCTGGGAAGCCGACATTTCAGGCGGCATTTCTACCTTCATTATAACAATTTCCCATATTTATTAATATGTACATGCATATAAGTTTCTGCAACATGATGGCTTAGTGGTTAGCACTGTCACCTCACACCTCCAGGTTCAAATCTCCTCTCTGGTCAATGTGTGCATGTTTTTGCTGTGCTTGGTGGATTTCCTCCATCCCGAATAGTCCAAACACAAGGTATAGGCTGATTAGTGTTTTCAATGTGTGCGTATGTGAGTGTTTGTGCTCTGTGATTGGTTGGTGCCCCATCCAAGGAGTATCATACTTTGAAGCACCGCAAAAATCTATTGATTGTTCTGGGGCAGTTTATGACCAAGTCTTGCTTTTTATCTGTTAAATGTCTCTATAGTAACAGGAAAAAAACAAAAAATAAACATTCTTGGAATGTTCTGAAGATGCATGAAAGAATCTTCCTTAAGCCATTCTCTGGTCCTGGTCTGGGCATATACTGATGATGTCATACTGCTGTGTAGTTTACATGTAGTTTCCAGATCGTACACAGGTACATGATGAGACCGACGTGAAGGAACTGCCAGTAATTCCCCACTAAACAAATTTCACACAGGCGAACATCACGGAAGGATTATAGAGGCAGAGAGATGGAGAGAAAGCATGCTCTTCCTTAAGTGAGAAAGACAGAGCTTCTCGTGGGAAATCATCGCTGGAGTGCGGTATCGGGAAACAGAGCCTCATGCAGTAAAAGCCTCCTGTCTGCTTAACGCAGTCAATCGCGCTCAGATTCATGGACACACACACACACACACACACACACACACACACACACACACACACACATATGAACATGCACATACACACACATGTATATGTACACATACCCCATTATGTGATCTCCAAAGCTAGCAAGATAAGGCGTGGAGTTAGATAGACAGGCGCATTTGACACCAGACACAATTATCAACAACAGTGTGTCAGATAGATTCAGCTGGCCGTCAAGGTCTAGAGAGGAAAATTGTCGCAAGTGCTCCGATAACAAAGGCAGCCATAAGATGGAGAGAATAGAGAAGCCAATCTTTTATCATTCATAACATTGAAGATAAGAGGTTAATGGTTGCATGTGCAAGTGCTACAGTCATTTCAATGGAAAGGATCACAAGGGAGATCAGAAAAGCAAGGAAAAAGTAATAGGAAACACTGAAGTGTTATATAAGATACCAGCTTGTTCCGCTAATGATCAGCAAGGACAAGGAGTGAGATCTCACCTTACATGGGCTCTCGGATCTCAGTGTGGAAGCTCTTGATGTTTACACCTTGAGGTTATGATACAGGATGATAAAACAAGCTGCTAACTGATACAAAGACAAGTCATTTGGATTTGACCCTTGATTCAATTGAGCACCACAGGAAGAGCATCACATTAAACACCTTCTGTGCACCCAGAGTTGTTTGGAATGACAGGAGTCATCAGATATGAAGGATGACCAACAGGCTGTAACAGAGCTGCACAAGCCACATTTAGAAGTGGCTACACCTTGTATAAGTAGTGCAATCATGAGATATTGTAACCAATGAGTTTAAGGGTGCAACCTTTCTAAAGTCAAGACGTTACATTCCAGAGGCTTTATGATAGAAAATCTGGGTTTAACTGCATTAAAGGTCTGGGTTTTTTTTGCACTGATGTTGTAGAATTTTTTTTTTTATCTTGCCTCAATGTTGTCGAGGATTTTGGCTAACTTTCATTGATGATTTGGGAATTCTAGTCTATGATTCACTGAAATCTAAAATATTTTGCATCAGTGTTTTAGAAGAGTGTAGCCACCATGTACAGTATGATTTTTAGAAGACCTTGACAATATTGTATCAATGTTTTTGGAGGAACTTGACTATCCTGCCTAAGTGCTTTAAAAGATGTTGATTATCTGGCATTGGTGTTTGAGAAGACCTTGGCATTTTAGAAGAAATGCAAAATGCTTGAAATTTATTTATTTTTTTTTACCAGTTTTGCCTCAAGGTTTAAAACAATTTTAACTTTCTTGCATCAGTGGTTGAGAAGAGTTTGGATATCTTGCATCACCTTTAGGAAAATTTTTGACTACCTGGCAAAGTCAAGATAACCTTCACTATCTTGACTATCTGGAACTTATGTATTAGAAAACTTATGGTCGAGTTGGTTCCAAATATTTATATGTTTGACATCGACTTAGATTTTGAGGTCAAGGTGTTGCAAACTATTCCCTGTGTGGAGTTCTAATGTTAGAAAACCTTCACCGTCTGTAACTGACAAATCACAGGATCTTGGTTCTCTTGACTTGATGTTTCACAATTTCCTAAAATTCCAGAACCACATTCGTTCCTGGTACTGTGTTGGTGAGAGCGTGGTCTAAAAGGGAAGCCCATGGTCAGTTCATGAAGGATAATGATGATGTGTTTTTGTGGAAGGAAAGCGTGCTGAGAGAGAAATATTAGCATCATGCATCACTCTGACTCCTACAAAAGATCTAAAATCAAAGCTAAAATACAACAGATAGATGTGACTGATGTGGTAGTGTGTGTGTGTGTGTGTGTGTGTGTGTAAGGAGAGCTTGAAGAGATAAGAGATTGCAGAAGAGAAGATGATGAATTATCCTTGTTAAAGCAACATAATGCAGCACTGTTGACATAGCCATAACTGTGTGTGTGTGTGTGTGTGTGTGTGTGTGTGTGTGTGTGTGTGTGTGTGTGTGTGTGTGTGTGTGTGTGTGTGAATAGTACTAATAATACTACTCCTTAAGGCTCCTATTCAGCACTTTCTTACTCTTTCTGACATCACGCTGCATTTACACTTGAGCACTTGAGCCAATTGTGTTTTAACCAGTCAGAGTCAGCTTTTTCCTCCAACAAACACACACATCACCTCTGAACCAATCAATCACCTGAGAGCTGACAGGCAATTGCTTACCAGAAAGGTAACAAGTTAACAAAGAAGTGGCGAGTTTTTAGTTAACAAAGATGAGACAGGTGACTGGTTAACTAGTAGGTGGCAGGTAAATGGTTAACATGGAAGTGACTGGTTAATGGGTAATAAAGGGGTTCCAGTGAACTGGTTAACAAAAAAGTAGCATGTAACTGCTTAATGAAGATTGACAGGTAACCGATCAACCAAAAGGGTGATTTCTGCCTGGTTATCAGACGGGTGGCAGGGTGAAGTGATGGGTGATTGTATATTAATGAGGTGACAGGTAACTGGTTAACAGGGAAGTGGCCTCTTTACTGGTTAAGAAAAGAGTAGCAGTGGACTGGTTTACATATAGCATGACATGTGACTGGTTAGCAAACGTATGACGGTTGACTGGTGAGTTAAAGAAAAAGAAAAAAGAGAAAAACATTGACAGGTGACTGGTTAACAATAGAGATGGACATTTTTATAAATTAATTATAATACATTTTATTATTATTATTATTATTATTATTATTATTATTATTGCTAATGAAAACATAAAAACATTGTTATGGTGAAGTTTATGATTTTCTTTTTTTTTATATGCATCTCTAATACATTCCATATCAAGCAAATTATTGTTTATATATTTATAATGTATTTATTTGAATGTGTTTTTTACTGCATGAAATTTGCTGTCTCTAAATCGCATTCATAACGCTGGACATATAAATGAAGTTTGGAAAGTGAAGTTACTTTCCCTAAATTAAATCACAGCTCTGAGATTAAATCACATTTCTGATCGATTTTGGGTGCCAGTTAAACCAGACGCTGTTTGATTGACGTTCTGCTGACATCAGTGAGCCTGGCTTTTTTTTTTTCCTTCCTCTTTTCCTTCCTTACCTCCTTCCTTCTCTCCTCTGCTCTCATCCGCAGTGGCCTTTTGGCACCATGTGCACTGGTTTGTTTTTAATTAAAAGTGAAATTCAATAACCATATCGGCGCGTGTCATTTATGGCCGGTGTTTTATTGATCCTGTATGTAAATGGGCCACTTTGTTTCGGCTGAGTTGTCAGATTTGTGCTGACGTTTTCTTACAGCTTCATATGAGTTAATCATGGATCAGAGATTCATAACTCTCACTCGAGAGGTCGAGAGGTTTTCTTTTTTTTTTTCTTTTTTTTTGCTTTTTTAAAACTGGGCTTCATTCTGGGTAGCTTGACAGTTTAACTAAGCCAGCTAACTGTAGTAGCTACAAACACTCACCAGAGGCACTTACAATGTATGCTACTTCTTTATACGTTTTTTATTCTCTTCTAATTAATTGAGCTTTTGTGTGAGCACATAAGATGAAACTACTTCCTTTTTTGTACATCAAACAGTAAATCTGTCTGGGATCTGATTGAACTTAGGAGATGTTCAATGACATGGACTGTAGGACGCACAAGTCAGGGGTTTGGATTAGTATCTTTATAGAAACATGATAAACTTGTGTTACATTTAGAAAATATTCATTCAAATATGGTCACTGGTATTGTGGCTCTGTGCTTTGCATGTATATATCTGCTCTGTCTCTGTTTTCATCTGAGCCTTGTCTTCTCTTTGTCTCAACGTTATCTCAGTTTAGTCTCAGTGCATCAATATATCTCACTGCGATATAAGCTCTTTCTCTGCTTTCTCTCCATTTCAATGATGTCTCAGTCTGCCTCAGCTCTTTCTCGTGTTTGTCTCTCTCATCTTCCGTCATATCTTACCTCTGCCCTAACTCTTTCCCTGATTTCTCCCCATTTCAATTATTTCTCAACTCTTTCTCAGTTCTTTCTCTTTCTCTCAATGCCATATCAGTTCAACCTTTTCTCATCCATGTCTCTATTTCAATGCTATCTCAGCTTAGTCTAAGCGTTATCTAAATGTTGTCGCAGCTCTGCCTGAACACTTTCTCATCTCCCTCCTCAATGTTATCTTAGCTTTATCCTAACACCTCTCCCACTCCTTCTCCCTTCTCACCCATCTCATCTCTCCTATAACTCACTCTTGTCTCTGTCTCAACTCCGTGTGTTGCCAGTCTTTATTTAGTCTCAGCTCTGTTTCAGGACTGTCTTTACGCTTTATCAGCTCTGTGTCATCTGTCTCATCCCTGTCTCTATAGCACTATAGCACCTCTTTCAGTTCTCTCTTTTAACTCTCTAATTCTGTCTCAATTGTATTTCTTCCCTCTCTAACCTTCGTGTCTCTTCCCATTCTCAACTATGTCTTAATGCTGTTTCAGCTTTGTCTCATGTCTGTCCTAACTCGATCTTATATCAGTCTCAGTTCCATCGGGTGAATTTGTTTAATTTATTTAGAGTTTTTTATTTTAGTTAATTTTTTTCACTTGATGGTGTATTGAAGTTGAATGAAAAGGAGAAGGAAGTGATATAAAGGGGTGATGTAGAAAATTTAATTAAATAAACAAAAGAGAAAGTAAAGAGACCCAGAGAGAGAGAGGGAGAGGGAGACAGTAGTACAGTAGTAGAACGTACAGTGTACAGAAACTACAGAAAGTAGTAGAGAGTACAGTAGTAGAAATATGGAAATAATAAATAAAGACAGGCATAAAAAAAGATTTTAAAAAATCAATAATCTATTTTTCTGTTTGCTGAGATTCTGTATTGCATGGAAATGCTAATGTCTGCCTACACACACACACACACACACACAAACCTTTGAGGGGTGATTTATGGTGTCACACAGCACTGTAGAGAGCATGCAGTAGGGGTCCGGCTTGCTGTGCAGAATGAGGCCATTAGCTCATTAATATAATAATGGCCCAATCATAATGAGGGAAAATTATTGCTCAATTAGAGAGAGAGAGAGAGAGAGAGAGAGTGAGGTGTTTTTAATGAGATTACAATGGTGGTAATTGTGCAGTTGTACTAAATTAAAGCACTAGCATTAGCACCGTAACACTTAGGCACTCAGCATTGTGTGTGTGTTGCTTTACTGAGAAGCAACACACACACACACACACACACACACACACACACACACACACACACACACACACACACAGAGAG
>JAQQZT010000021.1:2206616-2229066 GCA_030068275.1 Clarias platycephalus
ATAAATTTAAAGAACACAAGAACTTAAATAACAATAAACAGATACAGAGATACGCTATATAACAGTTTATACTTTGTTCAAATCAAATTGTCAGCTAGTGAACTTGATCTAAACAACATTTAACCAATGTTTTTTTTTACTCATTATTGTACAGTACATATCAATAGCTCTGGTTCAAATTTTTCATGTTTGTTGTGTAAAGTACTCGTGGAAATTACCATCACTGTTGTATTTAATGCGATGAATGAAAATGTCACTTTGCGCCACCTGGCGGCCATTTTACAAATGACTTTGAAATGCAACTTATTTATTTTGGTTGCTGTCGCCTTTAAACGGCGGTGAGCGCGACGGTAATAACCATTCCAATTGAGTAACCACTGTAGTTTAATACATTGGGGTATTAAACTGGGGGTCGTCTGCCAGGGGTACTGAGTATGTTTTTGGCTGTCGTACACTGTAGTACACAGAAAGAGCCTGAAACCAATGCACTAAAAGCACATTTGTGTGCTTTACAGTGTCCTTGAGGCTTGAAACTCAATAGATGTGCATGTGCTGGTATTCTGTTATTTATATGATAGCCTACAAATGCTTCATTGCATAATCCAGTGTAGTGACCTATAAAAATGTGGAATAAGATGTATGTTCTTATGGAATCTAAGGCAGTTTGATCAGGCCTATAGTTTGACAAATGAGGGTACATGTTAACACCCTGTTGTCTGACAGTGTAGCATTGCTGCAACATGGCTGCAGATTTTCCAGTGATGGATTACCTCTGGGTTCTCTGGTTTTCACATAAGGATTGTTTACTCTAAACTACCACTGGATGCTTATGTACTGTATACCTCATCCCATGTACATTTCCAAGTCACCCACAGTGTTTCCATAATACGTAGGATCCAGATTAACCATCACCTGAAATCTGAAAGATAAAATCAAGACAAGAGAGTAGAGCACTGGATGTTGTGTTAATAAAAATGAAGCAGCGCAGTTCAGAACTAATTATTATGCGGTCCATGAACACCAAACTCTCCAAATATAACCTGATGTGTCATTGGGTTACCCAAGGTATACCCATGTAAATGTACCTTCAAAGGTCCAAAAGTTGTCCTTATGATCTAATTATGTACCATACTGTAATTATGTTCCTCTAAAATTATGTACCCTTAACTAAATATACAAAAGGCATACTCATGAGACTGCCATGCCACTGACAAGCACATATCTTTGAGTACATCGAGCTTGGAATGTACTTTTGTTACTTTAATATGTTGAAGGAAAGACTAGTTAAAGGAGTTTGGTCAACAGGCCACGCTTGTGTATTGGGGATGGGTAAATACAACATGCGCTCTATGACTTGTCAGATATTCAGACCCTTTTCACAGCCAGTCCATCTCTATAGGGGCAAAGAGTTTGTCATCCACATCACAGATATGAGATCTTTGACAAGAAAGCTCTTGTTGATTCATGCTTTTTTTTTTTTTTTGGTTGCCATTTTCCTATTATTACTGGGATTTGAAAGCACACATTGATATTTTGTGAAAAACTACATGTTGTTTTTTTTTTGTTGAGATCTGATTTACACCACCATGTACCAGAAAAAGGTTGAAATAAATGTCAAACACGCTGGAGAGAAGTTGTGAACGCTGCCAATTGACCTGAATGCAAGAGTTATGAGATGGGGTAAAAAACAATGAAGAAAGGAAAGATTACAAAATCATTCTTTATGAAAGCTTATGAGGCCAGAAAGGCAATGGAAGGGATTGCAAGAAGGAAACTAATGTCAAGCACAGAGATGGAGAATGTGTCAAGAGAGATCACGTGGCACTAAAAGCTGGAAGTGTGCAAAGAATATAATGAAATAGATGAAGAGAGAGTGATAAAGAGGAATGCAAAGGGGTTCTGCACATCTAAAAATTGTTGAAGTTCAAGCTTATTCATATGAGTTCAGTAGTGTTTCATTGGGATTGCAGGATACACTCCTTTTTCTGGGTGCAAATCAGATGTGGCATTTTGCTGATGTGTGTCTTATCAGGTGACTTTAAATAACAGGTGTCGATAGGGTCAGTTGCTTCATTCCATAAGGTCAGAGTAAATTTGCAAGAAAATCTGAAGCACATCATTACTGTACACACAAAGAGCCTGAAACAAATGCAATAAAAGCATTTGTCGATGTTTTAAAGTGTGATCACCCAGATTTGTGACCTATACAGATAAAAGTTCATGCAGAGTGAAAAAACAGGAAAAGTGGAAGAGTAAGATAACTAGGAAGTATGTTCCTATGGAATATAAGTAAATGCCTTGATTCGTTTCATGAAATTATTGTTGGTGACTCCACCTCTATATGATTCTTTTACAGTCCCTTTCCTTTCTGAACTGATCAATGACAGAATTCCAGAATTGGTTTCCTTGATAAAAATCCTGAATGAAAGTATCTACTTACTCATAAACCGAATGGCTGTGTGCAAACATTTAGTAACACAAAAAGACACATTTATGGGTTAACAAGTTGGTCTTCTGAACATCAACACCTCCAGGAAAGAGACAGAAAGCACCAACAAACATGATGAAGAGAAGAGATATAAAATGCATTTATCCCTCCCATCCTTCTCACCACTGCGTCTCCCTTCACGTTCTCTCTGAGAAGAAATGGAGGCCACTTCATCTATTTATTGTATGTGTTCTTCTTCCTCACCAGCTGCGAGCTTCTTGAAAGAATTACACATCCGTCTCGGCCTATGTGGATCTAGAAATTAGATTTAAGAGATGCATGGAATGCGTTATTAGATTGTGTGGTGATGGTGTCTCACCACCCTCCCATCTTGTTCAAGGAATGTTAAGAGCATTGCGTGTATCCCCATCATGTCGAGTTATCGCTCCATCGGCACAGTATCTCAGGGCTCTGTGCGTGTGGTGGAACGATAACATCCTCCTGTTTTGCAGCTCGTCAGACTTCATGACGTGGACCACTGGAAAACATCCATTATTTCAATATCACTAGTCATGTACAGTGGTCACATTTTGCCCCACTTCCTACCACACTGTGTTCTTCACTTGCTTCCACAAGCCAGGAGTCAGAAACACAGGGCCAGTATATCATCCATCATTATATATATATATATATATATATATATATAAAGAGAGAGTAAGCGAACAAGCGAGAGAGAGAGAGAGAGAGAGAGAGAGAGTGAGAGCATGGAAAAGAAAGGAGAGATGGGGATGAAGGAGGAAAAGGCACAGTAGACATTGTATCAGAAGTCCATTTCACAGTCGAACAGCTGTTGAGATGATCAAACAATCTCATAAGAATCAAAGCCAACACTTGGAGAGATGGTGAGGTAATCTCATCTAAAAGCTCTCCTAAAAGCTAATGAGATTCCCTATGGTGTAAATCCATTGAGCTCTGCTCTTCTTCAGAATCTGCTTTCTTTTTTTTTCTCCTTTCTTTTTTTTTTACTTCTGATCAAGGCTTTTGCTAATTGTCAGTGAGATTTGCTCTGATCATTGCTTTCTTCTAAAGCATGGGACATCACTGCTTTAGGGACGCCTTAGCCTAGCCAAGTTTGAAAAATCACTGCATTAAAACACATATTTCATCCAAGCTACTTTTCTATTGTGTTCTCTGACAGTGGAAGATAATTTCATAAGAAATTTAGAAGTCTGGAGATGTTAATTTATCACCACGAATCCAACTGTCTACATCACAATAACCCAAATCACTAAAAACCGGTCTGGGTGCAGGCTTTACTCTACTTGTATAGCAGAATAAACACCAGTGAACCCTTTTTTAAAATTATTATTATTATTATTTCCTCCAATAGAATTGTCCATCGCTCTAATCGAGCAGTCTGCTGAATTTTATTTTTATTTTTCCAGGGTAACCAAGAGGGAACCAATCCAGTGGATGCAATGGCTCAGTCCTACACCCCAGCGCAGTTTCCTCCTCCCCCACAGAATGGTCTTCCTGGAGATTACACCACACCCCATGGCCTTCCCACACAGGACTACACAGGACAGAGCCGAGTACCTGAACACACCCTGACTATTTACACACCTGCACAGACACACAGCGACCCTGCAAACAGTGACAGTAACACAACAACCATCACCACCAACACAGTGAGTACTAATGCAATAATTCTAACACTTAATGGGAAGATGCGGACATCTCATGCTGTGAATGAAGTTCCACTTTTTTTCAACTCAAAGCAGCATGGTGGTGAAGTGGTTAGCACAGTGGCCTTGGATGTCCATGATTACGGGTTCTGTTCTTGCCTGTGTTTGTTCTACTTATGCTTTGTCGGTTTCCTCCAGGTCCTCTGGTCATCTCCACCAGTCCAAAGATATGCAGAGTAGGCTAATTGGCATTTCTCAATTACTAGGTATGTGGGTGTGTGCATGCTTGTGCACTGTGATAGACTGGCACCTCCTACAAGATGTACCCTGCCTCATCCCCCAAGTCCCCTAGGATAGGTTCCAGGCCTCCCACGATTGTGTACAGGAAAAACAATTTAAGAAATGAGTGAGAGTTTATTCAAGAGCCCCTACTGTAAGTGTGCCCCATTTAAAATGTTGATTCGGATGTCTAATCCACCCTACTTTCATTTCAACCAAGCAGGAGCCACACCTGCTTCTATTTCTGATTTAGAATTTTAGTGAACTATTAGATGTGGATTCTACATGGTTGATAAGGCTTAATATGCATCATGTTTTTATCATGAAAATAAATAGATGATTCCGTAATATTTCATTTAATTTGTTGAATTAAAAATAATGCCAATGTTTTTTGTTAATTCAACAAGTTCACTAGCAGACACACTGGATTCAGCAAGTTCACTAAGAAGGTGAACAGAGTTGAGCAGAGTTTAGAGAGTAAGGTCACTGAACGTACGGCAGCGCAATTAAAGGAAACTACAACAGCGGCAACTCACTAATACACAGGACACAAAACTTCCAGTGAGGCAAGGGTATCCTGAATCTACAAAACTTCCAAACGAACCCATATAACTTCTGTTTGGTCTGTAGAATCTGTTTGGCAGTAATTTGATTTCTTGGCATGTGGTGCAATCATGGACACATTTCACAAGCATTTTCCTGGCATTATGTACCTCATCACCCTGATTGGATTTCATTACCCCTGTTCTAAACCCACGTTTCCAGATGTGTCACCTCTCACTGCTGCATACTAATGGTCATAACCCAGCAACCTCTCCAGGCAGATGAGGCCTCGTTTTGGATCCTCCTTTCCACCACCCTGTCATTAGCATTTAAAAAATGTGAAGGTTAGACACGGCTCCTATTATCATTTTACAGATTTGCTCAAATTTAAAAAGTGGTTAAGTTATTCATGTTGTGAGTTCATTATCCGCTCTTTATCCCAGGGAGGATTGGAGGTGCTGAGTGGGTGCTGCGATTGTGATATGGAAGATTTGAAGCTAATTCTTGTCTGGGATATTGGCGTGAAAGGAATAGAGTTACCAGAACTGGCCAATAAATGGCGGTGGAATGGTATTACATGGTCCACTGTCTGAAATAATGAGGGAAGAATCTTCATGTGACATGGATATAATGATATGTCAGAGACGGGATTATTATAATACCCGAGTGTGTGTCATAAGCTGTCATGTCTCCTTATGACAACTCATGGCCAATTACTCATTTGTTTTGAGACAGAGGACATGTAGCTGTTTGTTGCGGTTGCATCACAACCCTCAATGTGTCTGTTTCTCAGGAATTATCCGGCAGGAGAGTTAGGGAGAAAGCTGTTGGAGACACTTTGGATATGGACATTGCAGCAGAACTCACATTTGTATCTGTTTTTTTTTTTTTGTTACTTTGCATGATTATTGTGACAGTAACAGTTGCTCCAGTTGCAGCGATTGAGAAGAAGTGTGGAGTTTGGAGTAAAATGGATAATAAGAATAAAAACTAAAGAGCATAATGAACTTTAGGGTGGCATCTGTAACTATGTGCACGACACATGTTGCGCTAATTACAGCAGTTACAGAGTAGAAAGATCGAATCGACTGATTGCTGTTTGTTTTTCTGCAATCAGGAATGATCAGTACATTCATAGAAAGCAGTCATCTGCAACATTATCGATCGAGCGGAATCATGACCTTTTCTAATTACAGACAGTGGAACTACAGCGGCACTTGATAACTGCGCTTTCTTACAGTTCAGCGAAATCTCCACTTTCATACGTGGTGTTTATTACACTCCTGCAGAGTGTCTATGAGCCTGAGCCGCCTGTTCGTAGCACGCCACATGCATTTTGTAACAGTTAATTTAACCCTGATGATTTTAATGTGTAAATGTGATCTTTTTAAGTGATTTGCCAGCATGAGACACACAGGCTGCTGTAGTGGAGTCAGTCTCTCACTGCAGGAGATTAGGCACTGGAGCTCATCATACAGATTACAGAAACTTGATTGCATGCAGAATGTTTAGGAATTTAAAAAAAATAAAATCATAAGACTCCCTTGCTCTAACCTTAAATTATCATGTAACGTGGAGACTGTAGGATATATTGTATTAACATTGGAGAAGACAATAGCATACAAGAAGGATGTATAGTTTGTAATTTCATAGCTGGTGCAAAAGGATTTTTAGAGAGAGGCTCATGACTGACTTTTAGTTTGCGTTCCTCTAGTTAACCTGTTAGCCTGTTAACCACAATCAGTTGTGCAATTCAATACATTCACATGGTACTGTAGGTATAATGCAGTGGCGGCTGCTAGCTATTGAAACAGGGGAAGCTAGCTGGCTAGTTTCCCCTTCCACGAGTTACTTTAATCATATGAACGGACTAACTTTACAATGCTGAAACAAGGAGCAAAGTCAAGAATGCAATAATATGTTTTTTGTTTATTATTTAAAGAATGATTTGTACAAACAAAAATGGTTTATATCACCAGCAAACAATACAGAGGGCAGCAGTTCGTCGTACCACAGTCCTCATGGGACTGAACTCGAATCTCTGTAGCGCTGATGTATACTTAAGACATGCTGTCAATCAAAAAAGGGGTTCCATCCTTTAAACAGCTCCTCCAATCATCATGCAGCAGCCCAGCGTCCTGGCCCGCCCACTGCTCCATTCACTCCCAGAGAAACTGAGCTTCCCTGGAAGTGATGATTTTGGTGCATTTATGTAATTACCATCCAGCTTTTCTGCAGTGTAAAAAGCTCCTCTGTGCTTCGTCATAGAGCTCCAATGAAGCTGGACTTCAGGAGGGTTTAATGTGCTGTGCTGCACGGAAATGTATGTCAAGAAAATCGCATCAAACTATCTACAATAAATACCTGATTCTGAACGAACTAGTCATGAAGTTGAACGCGTTCTAGGTCACTTTTATTAAAACCAATATAAATACGACAGTGCATATATGATCATTTATTTTCTGACATAGTAGAGGAAGCGGAGCTTCTCTTGTAGTCTTAGAGCAGCCACCACTGGTATAGTGATAGGATTTTTGTTTTTCTATGTTTTATCCTTATTTAGAATATTTCTGCCATTATTTTCCAATCAGAAGCAATCAGGTATTGAAAAACTGTTTTTTGGATGGGTTGAATAGAAGACAGCTGTGCAGAGATGAATGTTTTCACAATGAAGTCGTTCCTACACACATTAGTTATTTACAATGTTCCTGTCCTGTAAAAGTTTGTTTTCATATATCAGTAACCATAACAGCCCATTCCCCTGCCATCAGGATGCAACATTACATGTTGAATGCTTTGACACCATGATTCATTCAAACAAACACACAAACAAATGGAACTTTGGCCACAAATTACCCCAGGTCTGGAAACAAAGAAACAAAACAAACAACAACAACAAAAAAAAACCAAGTGTTGGGGGACACTAAAAAAACAGCATCCTAGACTGGAATCTTTGAGAAAGTAAAGAAGCATTAACTATCCAAAAAACTCTTAAAGACCTTAGTTGGTATGATTGTTGGACACATTTTTACAAAAAATCTATTGAATTGAAATGTAAAAATTAATTACACAACATACAGACAATACTGTATGGTCATGGGTTAAAGGTACAGTAGATTCAAAATGATAGAGTTAATTGGAACCCATTTTGTTTTAGACTAGAATATCAGTGCTCACAGTCAATATTAACACCTACTGACCAACCAGAATCCATCAGTTAAAATCGATGCCGGATAAATAATGAGTTTAAGCTCTAAAAGTAATTAGGATAAAGTTGAGTGTGATGAAAAACGACTCTTGGTTTTCGTTTGGTGTATATTCATTCTGCTCTGGATTCCCATGTTTACAGAGTTTACTTGTAATGAGAGAGAAGGAAAGCACTTCTTTTGGGTTAGGATACTACAAATTTGTTGAGTTTAGTTGTGAGAAGTTGGAAAGATTCTTGAAAAGCGATTTGGGTTTGGAGAGTGCAGGGCTGTAGAAGAGCCGCAGGGCATCCCTAATGACTCACCCAGCCAAACAGATTAGGCGTACAGCATGGCCTCCTTTCCCACGCTCTAAATCATTCATGCTATACCGTCTTCAATCTCTTCGGCAGAAATAAATAAAACAGGTAAGGTTTTGCAAAATAGGGCGAAGGGAGAGAGTGCGATACAGGAAAGTGGTGACATGAAAAGGAGGATAAAGAAACAAAATTAAGGCAATAGAGAGGTTTGGAGAAAGACAAGCTCCCTTTTATGCTCGGTTTCCATTCGCCATATACGTGGAACGAAGCTGATCTTCAAAAGGAATGAGGAATGCATCCGGTCTAAAGGAAAAGGAAGAAAAACAGGCATGAAATCTATTTATTATTTTATTACTTACTAAACTCCAAACTTTTGATGATGACTATTAACCGCACTTTATGCCATACTCGCTGCAATTTAACCCAGAGTGTTTTTAACAATAGGTAAATGTAGATCACAGGGAGGAATCCATGGCTCGAAGGGGAACATATCCGGTTGATGGGTTTAAGGAATCCCAAAAATGGACTGGAAGAGAGAGAGAGAGAGAGAGAGAGAGAGAAATCTTGTGTATGTGAAATAGATGGACTGTTTTTTTTTTTTTTTAACTCTATACTGTACATGCAGCTCTAAACAGCACAAGATCAATACAGAGTGATGTATGGCTAAGAAATAACCTTATTTTGAGATAAGCTGTGACAGCAGTTGTGAACAATAAGCCTGAAAACACACTTGCTGTACTAGCCCCAGGTTTTACTCTGAATATGTAATGGAATATTTATATATATATTAAAACTATGTAACCTTTCTATAAGATCAAACATGATAAAACTGTTCAAATTCATAAACCAGACTCGACTTACATTCCCTTTTATCTCACTCTCTTACTGGTATAGTTCGAGGTTGGAGATAAGTTCCACATACAGTATGGTCAGGATCACAGAGTCTCATGCACAGAAAGATGAAGTCTGTATGAATAATAGATATGATATACATCCAGCAATAGATTGGCTATTCACCTGGAGAGAGGTGGAGTGGATTATAGTGTCTGCTTTGTCTCCATCTCATTCTTGTTTTATGTAAGAAAATAACCTCATCTATCTATTGTTTCCTTTATTATTCTGCTCGGTTTCTCTCTCTGAACTTGTTTGTCTGTAATTCTATTAGTACATGTTAGACACAACATTGTTATTCCTAGAAACACACTGGGACTTTTTCACTGTTTGTATCACTTCATTTGTTTGTGTTCTGGTTTGCAACTCAACAATGAGGTGCCAGTTTTACTGAGAACATCTTTTAACAGAACTTTACAATTCAATGTTAGCTCGTTAGTGATCTACTTGACATGCTATAAAGTAGGCACGGTTTCCTGCCGATTTATTTCCAAACTTGGCTGAATTGTGTTTAAATGTCTGGTTCATAGAACTATCAGATAAAGGCAACTATAAAAAGGTTGTTTCAAGGTTGATGAGGTGAATTTGGAGGCTCTGGGCAAAGGGACCGGACTATGAAGGTGTCAGCAGCACCAGAGTCCACTACAGACTGAAGCGTGTGCTTTGGTCCACCCTAAAGAGATGCAGGAAATAGAAGTAAAATATTCATATAAATGGATAAAAATGTGTTATAGTTTAATTAGTAAAAAAATAATCAGCCCTTTGCAAGATGAATACCAAATGACCCAGTAGTTATTTTATATGACTTGATCCCTGTAGCTGTAAGGCACCTATAGCAAATGATTTTGAGATTTCTGTTTTGGGAGAGTGATTCTGAAAGCTGTAATAGATAGAGGGAGCACAAACAATGGAGGGAAATTATGACGAGGTAAAATAAAAAGCAGAAAGTTTTCTCTCATCCTGGACCTCACTCCAGTTACCATGTCTGGGTGATCTGTCTCTAGAGAACCTCCTTCAGACTGATCACTGGACAAAAAAAATGGAGATGTTTGATCAGCTACTCCTCGTGTTTTACTGTACAGTCCATTGAGGGAAGTGAGAACGGAATTTTATCAGACTATCATCCCTCTCTTCTCTATCGCTCTCTCTCAAAGCATTTTGTATTTGATTCCATTTCATCTACAGGCCTGCTGTGCAGAAACCCCACAACACAGGAAGAGATGAGACGTGCTTAAACACACACTGTGTACTGTGGGCCATTAGAGAGACAGAGAGTCAGATGGAGAGAGAGAGAGTTTTTAAGATTGTAGTTTCAGTTTCAGGTATTTTCTTGTTTTCACTTTATTGTGCCTAACACATCCAGAATATGTCTCTGTCCCAGTTAGCGGTTATGGACAGGCTCTGGATCCACCCTGGTCCTTGATCGGTTTTAAGTTGTTACAGAAAATGAATGACTAAATGAACTATTCCTTCATTATGTCGTCTCTCGACCCTTCTTTATAGTATACTGTCACTTCAAAGCGGTGTGTAATGAACTGAGTTTTTGGATGAGAGGTAAAAGCACATGGTGATGGTGTCCTCAGAGATGGTGTCAGTGTCAGCAATTAGAGGACAATAGTGTGCGACTTAATGTTGAGGTTATTGGACTCTGAAGTGGTACAACAGAAAAACATCCCATAACACGTACTGTAATTGTGAATCTAAAGACCAGCGATGCCAGAGTGCCTCACACAGGGCCGGGAGTCACACGAAGAAAAAGTGGTCTAACTCTCATGGGTCGTTCTAACTCCTCTATATCAATCACAGTGACACTCGCCAATCATGGGTGTCTGTTAGTGGACACAAGCAAAAGTGGGTGAATAAAACTTTCCTCTTTGACAAAACAGTTATTTATTAATTATTATTATTATTATTTATCATTTTTATGTTATAAATATAATATAGAAAATGTGTGTGGCCAAAGAAGCTAAATCTGAAGTTTATGCAACATGAAAGTGATTTAATCATTTAAAATGCAAAGTATTGATACAAAAATTGTTGTAAGCTTCTAGAAGCATATGCCCTGCAAAATGCTTTGCTTAAATTAGTTTTTAGCAAAATCTTAAAAAGCTAAAAGTCTGTAGTGTCCGTAACCATGTCAAATTCATGTCGCAATCTTAACGATTCTGCATTTTAGAATAATACACTTTTTCAGGTTTATGTCTTTTCAAATGAAATGAAATTGGCCAACTTTTATCTGAATGACAATTAACATTGTTTAAAGATTTTAATTCAAAAATGCTACATAAGAGGGCATGAATTTGTATTTAGCAAATGATAAAAATATGAATGAGTATGCATACTTACAAAAAAAAAAAAATGAAGCATGGACTGGGAGATGAGAATCATTATGAAAAATCGTGTTCTATGATCCGATCTCACTTTTTCACCTTGGTGAGACACTTTTTAGCACCAGTGTGTTTTGGCCATCTGAAATGGTCATGAATGACCAGGGCCAGAGAGAAACTCACCTGCAGGCAGACATTCAGTCAAATGATTTTACTTCGTGTTATGCCGATGAGGAGACACATGTAAACGTCACACCTGTTCTTGGAGTTGTAAGCACCTGTACATGTGTACTGAAACAGGCAGTGTGACCTGATCACTGTAAAAGTGGCCCAGGAAACACAAGGCCACATCACTTTTTCAGTGTGAACACAAATGCACCTGGATGCATCGTGGGCAGCAACAGAGAAGAGATTAATCAACTGTGTCGGTGCCCTCACTGGATTATAGAAAAGTTTCAATACTATTTGTAAATGGAGCTGAATAGTAGAGCTGTCTGCCTCTGTGATGATCTCTCACTTGTTTTTTTTTTTTAAGTTACCGTAGCAGAGTACATAATTTAATTGCTGTAAATGTAGAGGAGATATAATTCATATATATATATATATATAATATTTCTCTCTGGTGCATAAATTTGCAGTCACACTAGGCTGTAGAAAACATCATCATCATCATCATCACACTTAATGAAAGAAACAGCAGCACAGATGCCTCAGGCATTCTTTTCTCGTGTGTGTAAATAAGGTGCAGGTGTGTGTGATTAGTCATGAGCAGAGGATTCTGGGAGATGGTGTTCCCGGAGGATGGGACACACTTTCTTTATAGATTCTAAATGACACTAATCTTTTACCTAGGATATCTATAAAGCCAGTGAACTTTTGTTAAGTTGATTGTTTGGCTGTGTGCTATATTATAAACATATATCTTGTGATCTTCGTCATTCAATGGGGTAAAGGCTCTTGTTTATTCCTGTATTAAAACTCTTTAATAAGCAATACTAATACGATGAGTTGGTATCTGATACAGTAGAAACTTCTCCGATTCTTTCCTCACATCATGTCAGTTCAGTGTATTTTTCCTGGCATCACAGATATAATGTTACCCTTTTATTGACAAAGTCTCATCATGATATTATATAATAATATCCTTATTATAATGAGAACTGTTACCTGCACAAACAGTTTCCATTTAAAATAAAAATTATGAACTATATGATTTTGTGGTAAGGGCAAACAATGAAAATTTGAGCGTTTCATCACATCAATTAAAACCATTAACATTAAAAAAAACACTTAGGTTTTAGATTCTCCTTGTACAACCGGTGGCTCTGGCCCCATGAGAGAGGGCTCGTCAGGGCTTCAGGTGGTGTACTGTAGTGTCTGTCACCAGAACGTTAGCAGCAGATCCTTTAGGTGCTGAAGGTTCGGGTGTGGCCTCTGTGGATTGGTATTGTATTATTCAGAAACTGCTGGGCCCAGTGCATGGCAGGCTGTGGTGCAGTGGTTGTTCTGGAGCCTTTATTTTTTTCTTTTCTTTTACAAATTTGATGGTTATGCACTATTGTTACAGGTTTTGAAGGATTTTTAGCCCTGTTCCAGTAATTTCAAATATATTTTAGTTGTTTTCTTTGCATGAATAATTTGTCCAAATCCTGAAAAACTTTTTTTTTTTGGCCAGGCAGTGTGTCTTCAATGATAAGCCATAATATTAAAACCAAAACCACTGAGAGGTGATGTGGTTGATTATCTATTTGCAGTGGCTGCTGTCAAGGGGTATAATATATTAGGCAGGTAGTAACCAGTCCATTTTCAAAGTTGTGTTGGAAACAGGAAAAATGGGCAAGTCTACAGATCTAACTGTCTTTGACAGCAGCCAAATTATGGTGTTTAGACGATTAGGTCAGAACAACTCCAAAGTTTCCAGGGAATAAATCAGTGATAGGATTCAGTAACTTACTCCTGGCTGGCTCACCTTGACCTAGATTTTGTCAAACAACAGTTTCAATGATCACAGCCCCTCGGGTTGCTACTTATGCTGAACATACACTTATACAACCATTTGATTAAACGTGTGTGCGTGCGTGTGTGTGTGTTTTTTTAGGATGTATATTATTTTAAATAGTTTATAATAAACTATAAAATAAATAGTTATATTTCTATCATCATGAAAAGCCTACATACTTACCTTTATAATGAATGCAGCTTACATTACATTTTATGGAGAAAAAACATGTATTTCTAAAAATGATCCACTACAATAGTTACTTAGTAACTAATAATAATGTAACTAATATCTGTACTAGTAACTGGTAATGATAAATTGTGATCCCTGTCGTAAAAAAAAAAAAATTGGCCTGTCGGTTACACTTCCTGTTACACATCAGTGTTTCTAGTCTGTCATGTGAAACAACGTGATGAGTCGACGATGTGAGTGAATGACTAGCTGATAATCAGGTGTTTGTGCTGTGTTTTATTCAGACAGATGACGTGACGCAAACAGACACGCTGCCGTCCTTAGAATCGCCGGAGAAACAGCAGCCCAAACGACTCCACGTCTCCAACATCCCCTTCCGTTTCCGTGACCCTGACCTCAGACAGATGTTCGGGGTGAGTGATCTCGAAATCCTGACAAAATTACACTCAGATTTTTATAATAATAACTATAATTCTTTAATATAATGAGAATGTACTGCAAATCCATGTTATCATTTATAGTACATAGACAAAAACATGGCTTTTCATGTTGCTGTGGAAGTGCATGAATAGGTAGCTACAGTAAGGGTAACTCAGTAGGTAAGGCACTGGACTACTGAGCAGAAGGTCCCGGGTTCAAACCCCACTTAAGCAAGGCCTTTAATCTTCACCTGCTCAGATGTAGAAAATTAGATAAAATGTATGTGGCTCTGGATAAGGACATCTGCCAAATGCAAATAAGTAACCTATGGTTATATACAGTAAGCCTGTGAAGCAGATGTGTGATGCTTACACAGAGGTAACAAGCTTCCTTTGTGCATGACCAACATTAGCTCCATAGCTCCTGGACAAGGGAGATTTGTTGCATCTCACACTTGCTTCGCAGGCTTATATTACTATACATTATTTATTTACTTACAGTATTTACATTTGAGCATTTGGCAGATGCCCTTACCCAGAGCAACTTATGTTTTATCTCATTCTTTACAATTTGTCTAATTGTTTTACATCACAAAGGAAGTGAACGTGTCTTGGCTGAGTAACTACACTTGGAGGAAAGCGAATGTTGTCTTCTTTTCTGGCCAGAGTCTCACCATTCTGTTTCCTGTTGTTGAACTGCAGCTCAATAACAGCTGCATTTTGGCTCATTTGAGTAGCACTCATTAGTTTGGGCCTGTGATCTCACACACACACACACACACACACAAGCGCGCGTGCGCGCACACACATTCACAAAGTGTAGCTATGAACACTCATAGGTCCAATATTAATTACAGCAAAGCTGTCCATGCAGAAAACATGCCTCATCTCTCTCTCTCTCTCTCTCTCCAATTGTCTGCTTTATTGTTCAGCGTGCTGGATCAGGGCCTGGCCAAGCTGGTAATTAGCTTGCAGGCTTTGTGCGTGTGGCGAAAGTGTTTGTGGTTTGTGGATTTATGATGATAAGAGGGCTTGTTTAAAGACACACACACACACACTCACGAGCGAGCGCGCACACACGAGAACCTGGCACGAGAGAGGGTTTTGAATTGATCGCCTCTAGCAACGTTGGCGAGAATCATCCAGGAAATTTATCACCATCCAAAACTTTGTCTATTTGCAATGGACTCATGTCGAGCCATCCGGCCAAATGTGCTGCAGTAATCGCTCACAAGTTCTATGAGGCACCACGTGCTGTTCTCACTGCCCTCAAGGCACGCACTACATACCCCTACCACCCAAATGTGCCAGTTTCTCTCCTATACACTCCATCTGTTAACACAATCAAATGTTGGCCTTAGCTAATGACTCTCTCTCCATCATAAAGCTGAAAAGGACTGAGTAGCCAATCAGCTAGTTCAGGCAGGTGAGCGCCGCTAATTAGCGAAAAGCGTTTTTACACATGGCCTAGTATTACTAGGGTTAAGCTGCTAAGTGGATGTGATGTGGGAAGATCATTACATACAGTATTATAAAGGGGATAAAATGAAGAAAAGAAATAAAACGTGAAGATGAAGGTCAGGCTGTGAGTCTGAGTTGTGAGCTGTTTGATGATGTTTTTAGTGACCAACTTAAAAGGACTTCCATGCAATTTTTCCAGCTTTGCAGTCTCAGTAGAAATCACAAGGTAGCCTGTTGTATTTGTTATGCAATGATGGCATTTGTCCCAAAAAAGCACCCGAATTTGTCTTATGCTTCCTATCAACAGTACTGTCACATACAGAAACTGTCTCGTTCATCTCTATATTATTTCACCAGCGACAGCAGTCTCTGAAATGGAAATCGGGTTAACACAAAGAGCACACAGAGAGAGAATGAGAGAGAGAGAGAGAGAGAGAGAGAGAGAGAGAGAGAGAGAGAGAGACTAATAAATATAAAAAGCACTGGCTGGGAAAGGGAATCCTACATTGATTTAGTGTCACATAAAACATATTCACAATAACAGGCCAGTAATATCATACCCACCTTTCAAACATGTGATCTGTTTGTTGTGGTCATCATGTTTGACTGCTTGACTTATAGCTTTGCTGTATGATTGTATTGTAACTATGAGTGAAATGCGATAGATGAAAGGTTGAAATTATTCACATTACTGATAAAATATTATGCGATCCTTACTTATTTGCCTCAAACTGCTCATTACAGAAAACCAATTTAAAATTTACCAAAACGTCTGATCTCGTGATATATTGACCCTCATACACAACCCCTCTCCTTTTTTAGAAGAGTCAGCCAAAGCATTAACACATTAATATTGATTACCAATTATGTCACTAGTAAACTGGTGAATCATGGGCACCCAAGGATCGCCCATGCTCATGGGTACCAGCGGCTGGTCTGATCCTACAGAAAAACCAATGCAGTCAGCTCACCAACAAAAGTAAATACTGGCCACGATAGAAAGGCACCAGAACACCCAGTTACACCACAGTCTACCACACATGAGGCCCAACAGGCAAAAGGACATACCTGGCCAAAGGACCTAACTAGTGCATAGATACATGCCAGGGCACTCCCCAGAGGTCTTGAGTCATGTCCCAAGGGGTCAGAGCTACCCAGGTGGCACAAGAGGAGCCTACCCAATACGGGGTATACTGTTCTGTGATGTAATGTTGTTATTGCTGATCTGTGTACATTATGTACATTACTGTACATACACTCCATACCTTATATATACTAAATATGACAAAAATAAATTAGATACACTACATACTTTAGATATCTTATATACACTATATACAGTAGATACCTTACGTACAGTATACAGCATATGATATATAGGTTATATACACTTTTTACACTTTCTACTGCATGTATGTATATTATTTATATACCTTATATTCACTACAAACAGGATATGCATCATACAGTGGATGTGTGTATAATATGTACACATTATATACCCTACATAAATTATTCATGTTGCATACATTATATAAAATATTTATGCTACATACTTAACATGCATCATTTATATTTACATAAATGACATACATTATTTACTGTACATTACATACAGTACATGCATTATTAAACTACATGATAGATTAAGTACAGTAGCCAAGACTTATGATGGTACTGGCCATCAGTTTGATTGCGTGATTTTTGATTGTTGGTGATTCTGGCAATTTTTCTTTTTCTAATTTTTTTTTAATTTTTTTTATTTCTTTCATTTATGTGAAGCTGCTTTGAGACAATGACCAGTGTTAAAAGCGCTATATAAATAAAAGTGAATTGAATTGAATTGAATTCTGTATGGAAACACCTTGGCACCAGCTACTTTTCTGTCAAGTGAATTGTTGAGCACAAGAACATCATTCCCTCAGCTCTTCCCTCATTTTAAAAGTGATGAGACAGGAGAGGCGGGGCAAGCTGACTGGACATGCACGAAAGAAATAAACACTCCCTGGTGGTAGTGATGACCTTTCAACCAGGCTAATTAATCTATGCTAACAGATCATTATGGCCTGATTAGTGGATTGAGAGCACTTCATTGCGAGTCGTTGTGTTCTCGGTGATAATCGAATGAAAATCTAGTTGGATAACCTTCTGTGTTTAGCTAATCAGATCCTACGTTTCCTGTCACACTGTAGATATTTGTGCGAATAACTGCAAAGCGATTAGCCTCTGTTCTCCTGAGTCACATGGTCTGCCCAAATCGCGGGGCTGAATCGCTCCCTGTCGTGGCTAAATGAAGGCGACGTGATGAGCTTGACACTGTAATTGGATTTAATGAAACAATACAGCGGCCACAGACAGCAATTAAAAGTCTCCCTTGTTCTCAGATCGTTAAGGGGAGGGGTGAAGCTCCGCTCACACTCATTCCTCAAGTTCGTAATGACGAGACCCGGGCAGAGTTACTGAATCGAAGAGCAGGGCCTTGTGGGAGAGTCCCGTCATATTACTCTCACTCCACATATGCAGAGTGGGACAGTAAAGTTAGACGGGTGGACAAGAAGTAAAAAGACACAATGAAAGAAAAAGACAGTGGATACAAAATTAATTCAATGTGTTAATTACAGAGCTGACTGTCAACTGAAGCAGGTTTTAAAGCAACGCTGTGCAATCTGAGCGTTAATCTTATTAATACTTGGACTATGTTGACATGAAGAGCTGTAATAAACATCAGTTGCATAAACAATCATCTTTCCTATTTTATTTTTGTTCTCGTTGCAGCAATTTGGGAAGATTTTAGACGTGGAGATCATTTTTAATGAGCGGGGATCCAAGGTACGTTCTTCTTCACACTCCTCCTCATGATGTTCTTTCATTCTTACTTCTCTGAGTAGCTGAAATTGAAAGGTTTCTAGTGTGTGAGCGCCTGTTTGCTTGTTCTTTGTGCTGGAATGAACACTAAATCTATATTTCACACTGTGGGTGTAAATATGACAGACTGTTTAGCCTTTTCCTTGTGAATCCACTTTTCCTTGTTTCTCTCTGGCCCCCCTCCCATCATCTTGACGAGATTAAGCTTAGGATAAATCTGTCTCCCCCTCTGCAACATGCCTTTATTGTTTGTGTCCTACAAAGCCCATTACCCATGATGCCTTGCCCCCCCTGCGCCACGAGCGCACTGGCATAATGAACCGAGCGGGCCATTAATAAACAATCTATTTCCTATGACGCTTTGGCAATTTGCATTCAATATGTTTGTCCTCTTTGAATAATGGTGGCTGCTTTCACTCTCCTCGCTTGTAAGCTAATTACTTTGCATGAGACAAAAAAAAAAGCAGAAACCAAACAAGACAGAAAAAGATATTCAGGAAATCACACCGCAGCGTGGAAACGATTTCTTTAGTCCATGGCATGTGTTCTGAATGTGGCGAGAAGGCAAAAGGTCTAATGTCACTCACGTGTATTCTAATGAGCAAAGCTTGGATTTTTAAACGGTGGAGTCATATTTATAAAGCTAAATGTATGACCCTCGCATTTTACTTTAACTCCACCCCTTTTCTCTAGCCATCATTTTCTCATGACGTCATCTGATGAGACGCACCTGCAGGTTATAAATAGGAGTGAACCGGAAACATTCCTCAGATCTTTTGGTTTCACCGCATTGTGCGCGTGTGTGTCACAAGCATACTAAAAACAGCAATTAAAAGCAAATAACGTGTTTAACTCACCGATATAATGGCGAAGTTTAGAGTGAGATGCCCCCCCCTTGCGAAAAATTCTTTTCGGAGGGCGATCTCCGTACTTTTTGCTTTGAATGTTTGGGTGAAAAGCACGCTCTCGAAGGGCTCCAAGGAGACTGCGAACACTGTGATCTTCTTCCCATGAAAGTGCTGTCCGCACGCCTCGCGTTCTTTAGAGAACCACGAGTGGCGCTGCACTCCTGGGGATCACAAGCCAACCTGGCCGAGGCGCGCGAGACGGAGTCCCCTCTCCTTTCTTTCGCCCTCTCTTCCGATCGAAAAGTCTCTCCTTCCACTTCACAAACACACTTCTCATGAGTGTGTAGAAGAGACTCGTTCCCTTGCTTCTGTGGAAATGGAAGTAGCTACCTCAGAATGTTCCTCTAAGCAAGATAGAGAGTATGAGGAGTTGCTTGAAGTCATAACGCGTGCAGTCGAGCGGCTGCACATTGACTGGCCACAGGAGCAATCTCACCACAAACATTCAAAATTAAACGACAGATTTCTGTTGGGTGGCCAGGAGATGGAGCCACAATGCCACTCTCTCCCCTTTTTCGACGACCTCCATAACGAATTAACTCGTTCTTGGAGTAAGCTTTATTCAGCCCTTTTTTTTGTACGATCGACTTCGTTTTATGCGAATATAGTTGATGCAAAAGCACGAGGTTATATGGTGATGCCCCAGATAGAAGAGACGCTCGCGGGCTCTCTCTCTCATGGGACATCATCCTCACTAAAGAAGCCAACACTTACCTCCAAGCCGTGTAGAACTTCTACCCTCGTAGGGAAGGCATTCCAAGCAGCAGGTCAAGCCGGCGCCTCTTTGCACACCATGGAGGTCTTGCAGGCGTACCAGGCTGATCTGCTGAAGGATTTGAGCACGAGCGGCACCGTGAATGAGAAAGCATTCGCAGAATTACGCTGGGCTACTGATTTGTCCCTGTGTGCGACCAAACAGACTACAGTGCTATCGGCCGTTCTATGGCCTCCTTGGTGTCCGCAGAGAGACACCTGTGGTTAAACCTGACAGGCATCAAGGATAAGGATCAAACATTCCTCCTTGATGCTCCTGTCTCACCTTCCAGCCTGTTCGGTGACGCCACTAGGTTTCGGGAGGCTAGGCTATACAAACAGGCTTTTGGGAAATTTCTCCCATGCCGTGCTCAAGAGTCGAGACTGTCGGCCACCCAGTCTCGACCGGATCTGATTCTCGCCAGACGAGAGGCCCAGAAGGAGAGCATCAGCAGCCGGGCACCCCCCCGTAAGGACTCGGGTACGGCTCGCCGCCCCTCACAAGCCGCCTCAAAGAGATCAGACCGCCGCACCGTCTTCTTTTCTAAGAAGAAGTCCTGAAGCTTATGCACCCAGGACCGTGGGGGTGACCCCCCCCAGGGAGGGGCACGTAACATTCTTTCCTATAAGAGCGTGCCCTCCCTGGCACCCCCAGGGGGTCGGTGTTCAGTTTCCGCCGCCTTTGGTGTTTCGGACAACACCGGTCTCCAACAGCATGTTAGTCCTTCGGTCATATCCTGCTGTACTCTAGGATGCCGAACCACTAACACCCCCCGTGCAGCCGAAGTACTAAGACTTGTGCCTCTTTCGGAGAAACTGGCAGCGTGCAAGCTACTGCCAGGTATATCTCCCTGGGTGTTAAAGACTGTAGAAAAGGGCTACAGGATTCAGCTCTCACATCACCCTCTGTGTTTCAACGGCATGGTCTCCACTTCCGTGAAACCGGAAAAGGCTCATCTGCAGACAGAAGTTGCTGGGGAATGGAGCCATAGAACATGTTACCCTACCAGACAGAGAGTCAGGCTACTACAGTCGGTATTCTTGGTTCCAAGAGGAACCGGGGGCTGCGTCCAATTTTTAGATTGACTGTGAAAGTGATTGTTCTCAAATCCTACCAAGCGATTGATTTGTGACAATCGATCTGAAGGACGCATACTTTCACATAGAAATATTGCCACAACACAGGAGGTTCCTGAAGTTCGCTTTCGGGAGCGAAGCTTACCAGTATCGGGTCCTTCCATTGGTCTAGCCCCGCACATACACAAAATGCATGGATGAAGTTCTGGCTCTTACAACTCCAGGCCATCCGTATTTTGAATTACATGGATGACTGGCGGGCCCAGTCTCAGTAGCTAGCGCTTCGACATTGTGATTTTGTCCTAGCACATCTTTGTTTATTAGGATTGAGACCAAACGCCATGAAAAGCGTGCTCTTTCCTGTTTCAGAGGACAACACATTGGGTGTCAAATGGGATTCGATCGTAAGGTGGGCACAGCTGTCTCCTGCTCGTGTCGAATCTATTCTCAACACCCTCAAGGAAATCAAGCTAGACCAGAAAGTGACTGTTCATCACTTTCAGAGATCTTTAGCTCTCATGGCAGCTGCATCCATGGTGATACCTTTTGGCCTTCTGCACATGAGAGCATTTCAGTTGTGGCTAAAAACCAGGGGATTTCACTCAAGGGCCAATCCCCAATAAGGGTTACGTGCCAGGGGCTTCGTACCCTTTCTATGTAGTTCAGACACTGGTTTTTGATTCTGGGTCCCACTCTAAGTCCGTCTTGTCGTCACAAGATGCAAATGACAGATGCTTCCGTCACAAGCTGGGGTGCGGTCTTAGATGACTGTCCAGCCCAAGGGAGCTGGAGAGGTCATCTTCTCGCACGGCACATCAATTGCCTCAAAGTGATGGCTCCATTTCTGGCCCTAAAGCATTTCCTCCAACAGTTAGAGGCTACCAAGTCCTAGTGCGGGTTTACAACACTACGGTAGTCTCATATATTAATCGCCAGGGCGGACTGTGCAGGACAAGTTCCTGTCCCTCAGAGCGATTTACATTCCAGGGCATATGAATGTGGGAGCAGTTGTGCTGTCCGGTCAAGCTCTGACACACGGGGATTGGAAACCCCACCCCGAAGTAGTCAGTCAATCTGGGAGAGATTTCATGTAGCAGAAGTGGACCTCTTTGCCTCGT
>JAQQZT010000021.1:2247877-2260423 GCA_030068275.1 Clarias platycephalus
GTGTGTGTGTGTGTGTGTGTGTGTGTGTGTGTGTGTGTGTGTGTGTGTGTGTGTGTGTGTGTGTGTGTGTTTAGCTATGGTAGAGTCTATGCAACGGCAGATCCGTACACTCACACGATCAGTCCGGCTGCCACATACAGCATCGGCACAATGGTGAGTTCCTGCTCCACACACACACACACACACACACACTACACACACCACCGGGTCATAAAGTCTGAGTCCATGACCAAGAGACATTTTTACCCCTATTAGTTTGTTTACATTCCAAATCAAAGTGAAATGGATAAATTTTTCTAAACAATGAAACAAACAAACAAATGAAAATAAATAAATAAATGCATTCTCAGGAGTGTGGAGATGAAACCAATAAAACCCTTCACTCTTTGCTTAAACGGTTTCACGAGAAATCGAATTATCAACTCAGCACTCATTTGAAACGTTTTGTTTGTCAAATCCATCGTTTCGTTTAGTGCGCTGTGTACGTGTCCTGTGTCTCACGTCTCAATTCAGCGGCTCACAGCGAGAGGTCATGTCTGCAGTCGAGTCAGCTCAGAGACGAATCTCTTATTCACTAGAGTTCAGTCGGAAACACACTGAGACCACCTCAGACCTGAGCACCATCGCTTTGTCCTCATCTTATTTAATAATACAGGACCTGGATCCATTCAAATGGACTAAATATTTAAAAGAAGTAGATATAATAATACACACTTTTATTAGATTAGTGAGAAGGTGAAATCTGTGGTTCCTATTCAAGGTTTTCAGTTGTTGCAATAATCCAAATGGTGTGAGTAGTTGTGAAGTGTGGTTGCTCCACAGCAGGAGGCCGTGCTATACAACTGACAAACAGTGAACTGTTCATTTCAATTTGAAAAAAGAGGGACAAATTAATAAACAATAAGAAAAGAAGCAGACGTGTCCTGGGCCACCATGTTTACACCAGCACTACACTGCACCTGTATGAACATAGCAGTTTTAGAGCGCTGTCAATACAGCAAAAGTGTCTGGAATAAAGATCAAATATTTAATATTTTGTATTTAGATAAAGATAAAATGTAAGAAGAACACCTTTCCTAAGATCTTGGTGGTGGACTTTACTTTAAGACCCGAGGGTACACCTTCCCCTGTGCGCTGACTCTGTGTTACTGGAATTATCTGTTCGTGTGTGTTATGTTGTCTCTAGTGCCCTCTAGTGGATATTTTTTTACTCTCTGACATGGCAGTGAAACATACTGCAGCAAACATACATGTTCCCTAGATATACCCTACATATAACCGTTATACATTGAAGCACATTGCAAAATAATATTGAGAGTAAAACATCAATTGCTTACACACACCTAACAAACATATACACATTCTCCCTCTCTCTCTCTCTCTCTCTCTCTGTCTCTGTGGTCCCTTCCTGGGTAGATTGTAACTTTGAGTAGTAGTTCCACCTGAGATATACAGGCTGTGTTCCATTTGAAAGGATGCATTAAGGCAGAACTTTGGCAAAAATTTCAACTGCTTGGTTAAATTGAACAGAATTACAATATTGACATCAAAAGGGAAACAAGTAACTATTTACAAGACAGCTGTTATGCTTTCTTACAAAGAGGATGCCTTCTGAGGATGGGACGCAGGGACTGTCATCTCTCCCACAGCCAAGTTAATGTCTGTTTTTAGCTAGCGCGTGCAGCATCAAACTTCTCTGTTTAAGCACCTTACGAAAACCCGTATCCAGTAAGGTGCTTTCAGTGAATGAAAGAATTGACAGCAATGGCAGTATGGAGCGTTAAACACAACATCAAAGATGAAAACACTGGGCAGAGAGTGAGGTGAGCTCTCCTCTTCTTCAAGAGCTTAGCGAGCATGGCGGGCGCGCTGCAGTGTGCCGTCGGAGATCCAAACGCATACATCAGAGTTGAAGAGAAAATGACTGGAGTTGATTGGACCGGCACATTCCTCCTAATAAATGAGTCAGGGGTTTAAGCATTGCGTCATTCTACCGAACATTAAACAAGAGGGAAATTGTTCCGCAGTGCAGCTGCTAGCTAAAAGCTTTCATTAATTATGACATTTCCTCGTCAAATCCTCCTTATTTGCTCAAATAAAAAAAAACTTTGCTGTGAGCAAATCTTCTGTTTTCTTTCCTCTTACCCTCTGAATATCCTTCCACAAGTGTTTCACAAACCACATCGATCCTCATAATCATAAATCCTTAGGCTGTGTGTGTATATTTATCCACATATACAGAGTTATGAGTGTGTGCGGGTGATGCAGATGTAAAGAGAAACACTTCCTGAGCGAAAAGAGAGAATACAATCCAACAGCTCCTAATTCTTTCATCATAATTGATTAATATCTCGGAACGGGATCACGGCGCTCCTTCGCGTTTAAAAAGACAGTAATTCGGTAATTAGCTCCTCCGAGGCCGAGTGAGGATCTCTTTCTCCAGCGTGGAGAGAAAGTTCAGCAAACCAGTTCTTTCGCTTTAATGAAAGTTTGAAGTTCTTCTCAATTAGTCAGAATGGGTCTTTGAAGGTTTGAGACGTGGCCCGTGGAGAGACGCGTAGCCAGAGCTCTGTCTGATGAGGAACACGGCGCGTTAAAGCCACTGGCTGTGAGGTTGGCACCTTTTGACGCACTTAAAAGAGAATATTAACAGGATGTCTCTTTTGAAACGAGTGTTTCCAGAAGGAAAGGACGATCCGTACAGGTCTCGGGTTTTCGATCTCACGTTATAATAAGAACAAGTGATCATGATGAGGGATGTTGTCAGTGTTACAGCTGGATTACAGTACTGAACCTTGTGTATGTTTCCTTCTCATACTGTAAAATAAAACAGGACATGAGGTCTCTCTCAGGTGGCTGGACTTTTGGTCAAATTTTTCTGATTTGACTAAAAGCCCAGGAAGTGAGATGTTTTTTGTAGACTTTGTAAATAGAATAAAAATACATGAACAATAACCATATGGCTTGTGATACATGTCAAATTGCAGATAGCTGATAATTAATCTGATTTTGTTTTGACTAAATGCAGAGGTTTTAAAATAAATAAATAAATAAATAAATAAATAACTGTTGCTGTATCTGAAATCTATCAAACACCCTGTATGAAACCCTTAAATAGAGTTATTGTTTTATATTCAACGTTAATTGTTTCCCCATTACAGAATATGTTAAAGGTTTATAGTAAAATTATAGAAAGTTAATAAATATTTGACCAATCAGATCCCGGGATTCAATGCACAATTTACACACAGGCCCTGAACTAATATGCCTATGAAATCCAGATTTTGTTTTGTTGCTTGGAAAATCCCGGTAGTGGGAAATGCTTGAAAATAGGTTTCAGTTGTATAATAAGAGTTTCTCTCTGCATCAGCATCAAATAAATGCTTGTACCACTAACACACACATAAAGTTCAATCAATATACAACTACCTTCTTTCAGGAAAACACACCACAGTCTTAAAAACAAAACAAAAAATAACTTTCTAAATAGAAAGAGTTTCCTGATCTGGATCTCTTCACGTGTGCTGGAACAGGAAGGGAAGGAATGAGGAAGGAAAGAGGAAAGACGTCTCCGCCTCCATCACTCTGACTGCCCTCCTCTTTTTTCATCTTTGATGTTGCAGGCTAGCCTCTGCCGGGGAGCGTACAGTCGCTTCACACCCTACTAAAGCTGAGACACACACACCGGCCGTGCTAAACTAAAGCGAGCAAACCCCTCTTGTCCGACAAGCGAAACGAACAGCTGTCAACGGCCTCGTCGCACCACAACACTAACTAGTGCACTGTCCGAACACAGAACAGCTTTGTGTGTGTTTGTGTATTTGTGTCTGGCTTTGTATGATGTCACTGGTTATAATGGTTTACATCTCAATCAAACCCAGCCCTTACACTCCTGAGTATTTCATGACGACTTGATCTGTCACCATCCTTTTTATTTCCACTGCAGAAGAAAACACAACTGATGTTCTATGACATAAATATAAAGATAATGCTTTTTTTCCCAAAAAATTTGTTCCATTTAAAAAAAAAATGTTTTCTACTACGTTTTTAAACAAATTACAGGTAAAAAAAATAATAATTATGAATAAAATGTATACAAAACATCAGGAGATTAAACACCAAGATCATTAGAGAAAATCCTAAATAATCAGATATGTATTACATTAGAGTTAACTGAAATTAAATTAACAATTATTCTGCTTTTTTCTAAATAATATTAAATTTATAAAAATGTATCGAATAAATTCTTAGGAATATAATACTAATATTGACTAAAACCGAAAAAATTCTAGTCAGTAGGAAAATCATACAAATACATCAAGCATGAAAAGTGTAACATTCCAGTTCATGTATTTATTTATTTATTATGTATTTAGACAACAGGCTAAATTCCAGGTGTGCTGATATTTAACAAAGATGACCACATTTGCCTCACATGTGAGTTGTGTGTCATGAAGTCTTCCCTTGATTTCAAACAAATTCTGTGCTAAGTATAAGCATAAGGTTTGTTGTAAATTATATTTTAAATCAATTTAAGATTTGGTTTAGCTTATTGCACAACATTTATGTTCATTATTATTATTATTATTATTATTATTATTAGCCAATTTTAGAACTTTACAAAAAGGTTTTCAGGTTAAACAGAGACAGTTCCTACACTCTATACCCATTCAGAAAACATTCTGACAACATAAACCTGTTAACTGAGTGATCAGCTACTTTGGGATTGGAAATCACTTCAGACAATAATTATCTTACTTATTCTTTATTTAATTTTTCAAAATAAATCCTATTTCAAATATGCGCAACCATATATACCTTCAATACCTTCTCATTTAGCATATAGAAAGTTTCGGCTAGAGTCTGGAGTTTTGTAATGTTTTTATATCACGTGAAAAGCAAAAAAAGAAGACATTTCCTTGAGAGTTTTGTCTATGCATTTTATCTACAAAAGTCGGAACACCCAGGAATCCTGACAGACTGATCATTGCATTGAATCACAGCCTGCAGTGGAACATTTCCCAGTTTTGTTGCCTCTAATGAAGAACTGAATCCAACATGGACTTTCAAATAAGTTGAAATTGAGCAAACAGACTTTTTATTTTATAGTCCCTAATGATATAACATCATAGGTGTTTTAATATAGTCCTTAATATGGGCTCAAAATGTATTCATAGATTTATATTCATGTATTATTTACAATTCCACTAGGGGCACTAAACTGAAAAGTGATCCATTGTTTACCGTCTCCAGTTTTTGTAGACAGTAATTAAAAATAATGGTATACTTGGTTTCTTTTAAAATATGTACACTCAATTCGTACTTTTACTCTGTGAGTCAAATGTTTTTGAACATGTGGACATATGGACGATTAAATAAGGAACAAATCAAACAAGTCAAGTTCCCATTTTTTAACTTAAGTACTTAGAATTTTTAATGTAATTTGAATTTTTTTGTCAAAGTCACACACTCTAAAAATGTAATTTCAGTACAATATGGATTCCTCATGATCCCATAATCCCACTCTTTAACAGTTTAGGCCCTGGAATACGGCCATCCCATCAGAAAAGAAAACCTCCATAGATGTGATAACCTGGTGATTCAGTACATTCAGGTGGTCAGCTAACTTAATTTTATTGCCCCATAACGTTGCTCAGTCAAGACCTGAGCACCTAAATCAACCCCAGATCATAACACTGTCTCCAGAGGCTTGTACAATGGACACTATGCATGATGGGTGCATCGCTTCATGTGCTTCCCTTCTTACCCTGACACGCCCATCACTCTGGAATAGGGTCGGAGCTTTTTCAGGACCTTTTTTCCATTGCTCCAAAGTCCAATCTTTATGCTCACTAGCAATCTGAAGTTTTTTTTTTATCTTTTTCTAATGAGTCTCAATAACAAGTGGATTTCTTATCCATCTGTTTAGTCACAATCCTATGAGTTCTCATCACATCTGAAAATGCTCTTACTTTATCTATTAAACTCAGCTATGATTTCTCCTCCTATCTTTTTTACCCATGCAACATCACCAAGAGATTAAATAAGTTCCATGTTTTAATAATGTGCAGGACAGTTTCAATTTCAGTTAATTTTAATTAGAAAAATGAGAAAAAATTAAAAACCTTTGGCTCGCAGTTTGTTTTAACTTCATATTGGTACACTGAGGTTAGAGTATGCATTTTTTTGTTTTGTTTTTTGGTCCATGCATCTTATTGTAGATTTTCCCCATCAATATACATTATTTAAGTTTATAGATTTATATTTTCCAATTCTATATTAGATCCGCATTAGCAGATCTTAATGCAGCTTATACGCCTCACATGTTTAGTGTTTGTGTGTGTTGTTGCTGACCTAATGCAGTTTGATATTTGATTAAAAAGGTCTCCTTTACATCTGCCAAGGAAAGAAAACACACACACACACAGACACACACACAAAGTGAATCAATGGGAGTCCACACACTGCATAGGTCCCAAAAGCCCCTCAACTTCTGATTTAATTAGGTATTAAATCTTAACGGGCTAATCAATGCAGCGAAGTGCTCAGTGTAGCAAAAATCCTGCCTCTGTGACCCAGCAAATCTTCAAACGCTCTCAGCAGCAGAAGAACCAGATCTGGATCAAATCTGCAAACTGTACATCGATGCTTGTTCTGCGTACCTTTTATGTTTTTGTAATGCACCCTTGTCGACTTCCCCTAAGCGCAAATCATGCTGTATTTATCTTAATCAAGCCTGATGGCAAGAACAATGTAGCAATTTCATTTGGAGTTTATTTTTTATAGTTTGCTTTGGCTTACTAATGAGCTAGCTATGCAGCTAGCATGTTAAGTAGCTAGTCACAGAATGTACCAATGCTCCATCAAACCCATTTTCAACACTTTTTGAACAATTTGGAATTAAAATCATATCAGGTCACAGAACATTCTGGGTTATTTTTACTCTTGAAGAGCCCATTCCTTATCTACAGCACTTTACATAAACTTTATTCAATAAGGTGATGCTAAGAGGGCAGGGAAACATCGCAAGTCAATGATGATTTTATTATTTTATCTATAGTTTTACTAGCTGTTTTTGACTTGGGAATGTTCTTGGATCCATTTCTTATCAATCTTACTTACAGTAATACCTACTTATCTTCTATACTAGTCTTAAACTACTGCTGAAACAGACTTTTTATTTATGAAGCAGTGTTTCAAACGTCGATCAATGTATGTGTTTGAGATTATCTGCCTGATCTTCTTAATTCGCTTATACAACATGTAAAAATTCATCTGATTAAAAAAAAAAATGTCATCCAGACAAACACTGCATTAAATAACTGACATTTGAATGAAATAACACAGCTACAATACTGAGAACATGTCTGTATGCAGTAGTAGGGGAAAGTAATAATAATAATAATAATAATAATAATAATAATAATAATAATAATGATAATAATTTGCAATGCATTTTGATGTTTGAAGCAAAGAGTAATTTAAATTATAGCTCACAGTGGAAGTAGCTAACACACAATTTAAGTCAAATGAATCTAAAATCTCCAAAAGTCTTCAGCAATGTCAAACTTTCAAACCCAGCCTACCTTCCTGTCCTCTCTAAACATGACTTAAACACCCTGTTTACAGTCAATGCTATAAGGGACCACCAGAATCACTCAGTTTTGCTTAATATTAATAATGAAGTTGTACTCGAAAGTTGTAAGTCATGTGAATTATCACTTTCATGCAAGTGAAATTGCATGGTTTTTCAGTGGCACTTTAACAGTAGATGTTATTAAGATACAGCTCAATAAAAGACCAAGAGGTGACAGTTCTTAGCTACAAATCTACAGTATTAAGTAAAGATTAAACATTGAACCAATATGATACTTTTAAAATAAATGAATATGCTGAGATGATATTCTAATACTTGGTAGCTATTGAAGACACTAAGCAGACTTAACTATATTTAGAGTACGTTGTATCTACAGTTTCAATATATTTTTGTTTTTCCAAACCCTAACAAATAAAAATTCCCAAGAGCATGCGCTAAAGATTTGACTGTTCACAGAATCAGGAAAACACTGACCCCATGCCCAACAGAGCACCTTTAGACTAATACTGAACACATTGACGATTATGATCTGAACCATGACTTTTATTTTATTATGTATCTTGAGTCAGCATTTATCCCCCAGTGCACCAAACATGGGGCTTTTCACAAATTAACCTTTCATAAATCAGTCTTTACTTGTAGCCAAATTTAAAATTTTTACCCCCTCAAAAATCTCTCTGAATTAAATAATTCGGGGGGGGATACAATTTGTTAACCTCGATGTATCTTACTGTCGATCTTACAAGGAGCAAATAATGAGTGAAAATAAAACAAAAACATTTTAGCAGTTTTAACACTATATAACATTATTTCCAGTGTATGCCATTATTATATGTACATATTTACTCAAGGCAGCTGTCTTTCTGTACTACAGTACTTCACCTCACTTACTACACACATCTGTGCAAACCAAGGCTGCTATGTATTGAGCCATGAAAAAAACAATAAATGACAATGTATTATTTTAATATTTTCTTATTTCAGTGATGTACATTTTACCGTATCCTGTCCCTTGAACCAGCAAACGGGTTTAGTTACTATATTAATGTATTATATTATTATTTTCAGGAACATATTAAACAATATATATTTCACAGCAACAGTATATATGACTATAAAGTCAACATATCAGCACAGGTATAAGGTATGTACTAATCACCTCCTATGTAGAAAATGTATAAACTCTGGGTCTTTGGAAACGTCCTGCAATGCAGGCTGTCATGTTTACTTCACTATTATCAATGATTCTTCTGAGAAATTGTTTAATGAAGCCTGTATTTATAAATCGCTGAGCTTAGAATTTTCTACACTTCGTAAGCAGTGTAGAATAACTTGTACTATTATAAATATTTTATAATGCTTCGTGAAAATTTGCAGCGTTATTTTTTTCTTTGTCATTGTCCCTTATTTATGTTGGTTTTTTTCTACCTTCTTTTATCTATTTGTTTTCTTGCATATTTTTTTTTTATCATTGAATGGGAAATTAAGATTCAAGCTTAATTATAAACATTAAAAATACTTTTAAATATAAATAGTTTATTCAAATGAATAATTTAATCTTTCTTTTTGTTTATTTTTTATTTACCGATGTAAATCAACAAATCGGTATTTGATTTTTTATTATTAATCCACCTACAAACAATTATGATTTATTGATACATGCTTCAGAGAAAGTTTCAGGAAGAAATCTTTCTTGAAAAAAGAAAAAAGCAAAGCAAGCAAAAAAAAGCGAACATTGTGATGTGTATATAGAGTTCTGTGTACATGCTGCATATACTGCTGATTCTATTATCAGTCTTTTATATGTCTCTAATTGTCTGATGTATTTAAGTATATTTTTCTTTTTTCTCTTTTTTATCTAATATACATGTTGATCAAAGTGTCATTTTTTTTCAGCTGTTTAAAAATGTGCTTCACTGACCAACACAATTCCACATTATTTTCTTTTTACTGAGAGCTGTGATTGATTTTCCTTTACATATAGTTGTTAAATTATGTGTAAACTTCCAGTATTTTGTTTATCCCAAGAACATGTGATGTTTCTACAGTATATGTCCCATATAAAAGTGAACTGGTTGGACTTAATGTGTGAATAAAGACGTTACAGGACACAGAGTACAGGCGTTATCACTCGTTAGTGTTTCATTAATTAACTTTTCATATAGGATTTTTTTTTTTTACAATTACATTGTAAAAAACTTGAACTTGAAACTTGAACATAATTAACATAAAAAACTAAATACAAGTGTTTTGTGTAAAAAATTAATGTTTTTTTTAATGAAACATCACTTTCCACAAAACAATACCAAACATGAAACAACACTTTACACACAAATTTGCTCTTTACACAAAATTACTTTTAGACAAAATGTCACATTACTTGAAATGATACTTTACACAGAATAACACTTTACCAAAACAAAAATGTACACAAAACATCAAGTTACATGAAATTTAACTTTATACAAAATTAGTTTACACAAAGCATCACTACATAAAACAATACTTTACACAAAACATCACTTACACAAAATTACACTATACATAAAATGACACTACACAAAGTGAAACTTTACACAAAGAAATCACACTTTACACAAAACATCACCTAATAATAAATGCTACTTTTTTACACACCATTTTACAAGAAACAACGCTTTACATGAAACTTTATACTAATCAACACTTCACATAAAGTGTTTTCTGATTTTTTATTTAATTTAAAATATTTTTATATTAAATATTTATTATATATTTATTTATATTATATATTTATTAAATAAATATATTTTCTGTAAAGCAAAATTTTGGCTTGTGTAAAATGCTGTTTTCATTGTTGTTTTTTATTATTATTTCCTTTTTCTTTAAATGAAAAACATAAATTTTACATCACTATTTAAATGTTTATATATAATACATTCTTTTTTTTTCCTTTTTCAATTATTTCCCCCTTAAAAGCAGGTATATTATTAGAATTTAGAGATTTATTTATGTTATTAATTTTTTCAGCACGTTCAGCTCCTGTGATTAGGATTTGGTCTAGCTGATGCATATGTAGTCATTCTCCTTTTAATGAGTTGCTAAGATTTTTTTAATCCTCTATAGAGTTAATATACCAGAGAGAAGATTATTAGCTTTATCTGATGTGTGTTTTATTTTTCAGTAAAAATTGTGGAAAGAGAGAAGGAGTGCAGTGCTCGGCAGCAGAGGGCGACAGAGGAATAGTGGAAAGACCACAGCAAGAAAGCCAAGACCAGACTGACCAAAAAGCAAATGGGCATTTAAAAGAAGAGAGAAGGGATTAAAAAAAAAAGTGAAGATGAAAATGGAAAATGCAGAAGAAGAGGACAGAGCCCATTTTCACAAAGCTTTTTATTTTTCTATATTTTTGGTGATGCAGAAAATTGTGTTTAGGAGATGTAAATATGACATGTCTACACAGAGAAAAAAATGCAAAGTGAAAATGCATTCAGAACGCAGCCGAGAGACCAAGGCTGAGCTTTTGGCTCCGCCCAAACCATCAATGTGAAAACGGATCAGAGCACCCAGACCCACACCCAAGGTCTCATATGAATAACAATAATCCACTTCCTGTTCTGGGACACGATCAGTCCACTTCCTGTTCTGTGATGTCACTCCGTCCTGTGCTTTCTATCCTATAGCACTTCCTGGATGCAACTTCATGCCCTTTTTTGCTACACTGACCTAAGAAATCCTCAAAGTAATCTTGAAGTGTTTCTAGTTGTGCTTCCACTATGTTTAAAGAAACCCACGCACAACAAACTCTTTGAAATGTGGATTTGTGGAGTCTGGCTGAAACTCTTGGCAGTGTCACCATTTCGTTGAAACAAGAAGGAGATCAACACGGAGATATCAGGCTTTCCTAACTCAGTCTCCAATAATGCAACACTGGCTCCTTCTTCTTAAACATGGCTGAACGTTTCCTGCCATGCCACTTCTCCTCTGCAAAAGCTGCCCCACTCTTTTCCCCTTCTTTTCAATGAGGGAAAATCCTCATCTACTTACTCTTGCTGATGTCATGACTCTTTTCCTGTTTGTTAGCCTCTTGTGGTGTTACGACCTGGAAAAGCTTAGAAAACTACAAAACTTACTCTATGTTCCAGCACGGTTTAACACAGACTTATTGACTTTCCCTTCCCTACTAATCTTTTGCAGACATGTGTCTACCAAGACATCAGTCACAACAGTAAAATGCAGAAGCACCATTAACCGACCATAAGAAACTATATATTTGCGTTGATAATTACATTTGAGTTGTATTTCAGACCCAAAACATAGCTGAAAGATTACCTGATTTGGTGGCATTGTACACATCTTGTATCTCATTTCCAACAGAATCAGTAATGTAGTGCTTCTGTTAGAAATGAGATATGAGAATATGGCGTACTTTACTCTTCATAAAATGATGTGCAGGTAACATTAACTTTCAAGCTTTCTAATTATTAGCTAACTAACTGGTCTAGAGTCAAATTCCAAAGGGGAGTTAAATGGAAAGCTAGTGCACTGTGTAGGGAGTACAATCCCTTGTTGCACACAAGTAGTGCCCTTGATCAGGGGTTAGAGAGGGATTTGGGATTAACTTTGAAGTGAGTTAGTTAGTTAGTTAGTTAGAAGTTAGTTAGCTTTGCAGCTTGTGTTACTTGTGAACAGAACAACATGGACAGCGTACAAACAACTGAGAAGCAATTTCTAAAGAGACCACTTTTTTTTTTAAAGATGGCCTAACATTATCAGATGTTTTTTTTTTTTTTTCCCTCTTCCATTTTTTTTTTTTTTTGGTGAACGTGCTTGCATGACTGAATGTGGGTTTTGGCATTATTGTCCGGTAAGTGACATCCCTTTTGCAGTCCTGTCATACACACACACACACACACACACACACACACACACACACACACACACACACACACACACACACACACACACAC
>JAQQZT010000021.1:2335053-2346604 GCA_030068275.1 Clarias platycephalus
CTTTTATAAGTCATTTATGGCAACACTGCCCTCTATGGCTGGAGGTAAAGATGACATCCCACTTCTGTGCTTGGGGGTTTAATGGTCATTTACAGTAATTAATGTAATATAATGTGTCAAAACTCTTGAATTAGATTTAATATATTCATAACACCATGGAATTCCAAAAAGATCACACATTTTTCTTTTTCTTGCCACGGTACTTAAGGAGGAGGTAGTGTGTCCTTTATATACAATGGCCTTTTAATAGCAAGCAGACCAACGTCGTTCAGCCCTGTCTTAGTGATGATCAGAAGCACGCGAATATTATAAACGTATACATAACTATACCGTACATGCGCATACTGTACGTATAGAACTATTTAGTTTATGAGATGCGTGAATGCATGCATATGATACTCGTGCATTTTTAATTCTGCTGTATGTGATCCAATTTAATATAATTGGCAAGAAATTTTAGTTTCGCATCTTTCAGTTTCCGTCTTGAAGAATACTTTCCCCAACAGCTAAACATCCAATCAGCGATTGATATACGATGTCCGATGTCCATGTTTCAAATAAGAATACAATATTCGTTCGTTTGAAAATAAACTCCAAATACATACCACTCGAGCACCGCGACACCAGCAGCGTGAAGCCTAACATGTAATGATAATGTCCATTTCTACCTTTACTGTGCTCTGTAGAAGCTCCGTACGCTTAACCTCTCGCGGGCGAGCACTGCTCTGGATGCGCGCTCCCTGCGCCGTTTCCACAGAGGTGGGGCTAAAAAAGGCAACTCACTGGGGGAACCAACTTCGACACAACAACGGAAAGTTCAAGAGTCGACTCTTTCGGCTCATCATACCGACTCATACATGCTAGATAGACATACAGTACACACACACACACACACACACCTCACCACTCGCAAAAACCAGCGACTCCGATAAGGAACGGAATTAATTAAAGAACGGAATTAAACGGGGGGGGGATCTAAAGTCGTTTCACTGCCAGATTCAAAACATTTACCATTTGATGCTGGTATGTTAGGTTTCGTTGCTGCTGGTCTTATAGTGATCAAAAGTAATAAATAATACACTCATACACAATAAGTTAGGCAGTGTGCAGTCACCGTGACATAATGTAAATTAAAGTGTTTTGAAAGTGAAGCAGGTCAATAATCCAATAAAATAATTAAAATCTGGTAGGCTTAGGAAGAGGAACTTTGTTTAATCATCATTTAGGTTGTTTTGTCATCTGTCACCAGTGTTTGCCATGTTAATATATTTCTCTATATTTATGATTATACATGTTTTTACGGCTATACAGTATGTTTTACAACATAGTGTGATCTAATCATGGCCTGCAATAACGCAGCTACAGACTTCATGCGTGTACTAACACAAAGAAGGACTCCACCCGAAGATCAGGAACTGAAAGAGTTACTAATGTCGAGTCGTGTTTCAAATGTACAATAGGCCTACCAAGCTTCTGATCAAAAGAAAAGAAACCGCTCTGTTTAATGTCTAAAACGATTTATTTTTCTGTTATCATTGATGTAGGCCTATATCACCGGTATATATATCACTGTTAAATATCAGATGGTTTTTTTTTATTATTATTATTATTTTCGTTAAGTAATGTTACACATTATATAACACTAGACGTTTTAATTTTCGTTAGAAACTCAAACAAGCATTTTAACATTTTACATTTAGGCATTCGGCACACGGTCTTATCCAGAGCAACTGGAAAATAATTAATTACCTCGAGGACACACTGCTCCTCCAGAGTCCGCCTGGATCACACTGCGCAGTTTGATCTGGCTCTTCATTATTACACCTGATACAGTCTTTTTCTTCAGGGTTATAATCCACAAAGGTACCGATGGTCATAGTATTAGTACTTCGTATCTTTACTTTACAACGAGGACGACGGAAACCAGGTCTGCAAATGGCGTCAGAAGCGGGTAGAGTGAACTCTCCATCTGACACGCATATGAAACACATCACATGGGGCAAGACTGACTCCGCCCACTGAATCGGAGCTGCACAAGGTACTGCAGCATGGAGTTCCCAAGCACTGAAGATTCTATACATACAGTCTACACACATTCATACAGTCTAGTTTATAAGCAGTCGATACACCATACAGACTACTGTCTAAACTCTTATTGTTAGTAGCGAAATCTTAAGAGAAATGTAAGTATGAAGCCTACATATGGGGTAATTAAAATCCAAAGTAACACAGATATACCTTAATACACATCTAACAGTTAACGAGTATTAGGCCTATATTATCCATTTATTATTAGACATGTATGTTAAATGTATAAAGTGTCTCCCGTATTTGCGATACCAGAGTTAAAACTAAGCATTTTCACATGAATTAAAACAATCGATGCAAAATCCTAATTAGTACTGTTTTCCGCATGTTTACAAGTTTACTCACAGTTTTGTTGTTGTAGCTGCTGAACTAATGTTAGACTTCCATAAAAAAAAATAAAAAAAAGTTGACCAAGACCAAATGCTCACTGTTGATGCACAAGAGACAATATTAAGAACTCTCAGACCGGTTTGGCTGTGTCCTCACTTATTGCTCCTCCCAGGAAAGCAATATGATATCGCTCCATACGGTAGCCACGCCTCTCTCTCTCTCTCTAACCTGGTATCATGCTGGGGATTTCTGCACGCGCGCGCTGCTGTTGAAATGGCACATGTGGCTTTAGAGCACCACCTCCCTCTATTACACCACCTCCCTGTATTACACCACCTCACACTCCAGTTCATAGATTGAATTTACGTAAATTACTGTATAGGATACGATCTATTTCATAAATATCCTGCTTAAAGATTAAACACGTGCAGTTTGTGGATTTTCAGTTATAGCATACAAATGTAAATGTTTTTTTTTTTTTTTTTTTAAACATCTCCGTCTCTCTGCACATAAAGTTGTTAATGAACATAATTTAATTGGTGAATAAATGAACAAAAAATGCTAAATCTGTATAATAGTCACATAAATAAAAAAAATCTATCAGTAGTTAGTTACTGTCTAATCAAAGTATATTAAAAGTGTAATCAGGTTTCTTCATTTAAAACACACTCAACTTCTAAAATCAAGAGGTCATGTTAAAGCCAAACTGAAGGTCAGGGTTATCCCCTGAACACATCATCACATTCAGCCTGAGTCATCAGATACACCATTTAGGCCTACTGTTGAAAAAATTTATTAAAATGATCATTCATTCATTATTTCATCTTCTGTATCACACTTCTTGCCACCCTGGACAGTACCAACCCATTGCAGGGCACACACACATATTTGGGAAGGCCGAACAGCATAATCTGCATATGCTTGGACTGTGGGAGGAAACCAGAGCCGCTGGAGGAAATCCACCAAGCACGATGAGAACATGCAAACTCCATGCATACAGACCTGAGGCAGGAAACAAACTCTAGACCCTGGAGATGCAAGGCCAAAGTGCTAACCACTTCTTAAGTTATTATTTTGAGTGTAAAATGTTATAAAAAACAACAGACACTCACTTACATACCAGTGATTAAAAAGGAAACATTAAATATAATACACAATGTACAAAAAAAGATTCTACAGTGACAAAGGAATGAAACATACACATCAAATAATACCGTTAGCTACAAGTTAGTCATATATATATACTGATCTTATAACCAACGTACATTTTAGATGAGTAATTTCGTGCCATTTTTTGGCTGAAACGGGCATCAAAATATTGTGAAAACTGGAGTGTGAAACTGTGTGCAGCAGAGACATTGGACCTTGAGCATGTGCAGCAAATAGAGTCATTTGGACACTGGGTTCATTTAGTAACCACCCATATTAGTGATGGATGCTGTAATTGTTGACGTTGTGTTATGTTACAGTACTGTATGTCACCTGAGCTGTAACATAAAACAGTATATCGACCAAGTCAAAGCAGCAGTGTAATTAATTAATAATAAATTGTAGTGGTACCTTGACTGAGCTATTTGATAGGTATTTAACATCCATCATTTCCATTACAATAATGTATAAGTAACTAATGTAATATAACAAGTAAAAAATATACTGGTAAACAGTAATCAGTATTTATATTAACACGTTTTTTAACTAGTAAGCAAACAAACAAAATGTTTTTCCATCTTTTTTAATCTGTCTCTGGAGCCTGCAGTAAAATACAGATTTGAACAAAGAAGTGCTCTTTTATGCGCCACTCATTTTGGTATTGCAGTTTGTTTACTAGAGTGACGCCAACTTTATCAAGCTACCGCAACTGTAATATAAAAGGTCATACAGTCAGTAAATTAGTATAAAAACATAGTTAATATTAGCTATCATGGTTTATAATGTCATTATGTTGGTTTGTTAGTTGTAATATTAAAACAGTGAGCTACAATAACATACTAGAAAACCAGCAGTGAATTCCCTGCTGTTAAACCAGTTCACTGTTAAACAAGACATGGCTGTCATGAGAATCAGTAATTGGACTATAACTGATCTACTAATTAACCGATTACAAATTTCCCCACACATCTCCTTTGTTCACTCTATTCATTCCCAGACTGTGTTCCCAAACAGAGCTTAAAAAATATAATTTGCAATGACAATTTTTTTTGTACACAACTCCATTAATCTCTAGAAGGTTGTGAACAGGAGGAGAACTCATCACAGGACACAAGCTCCCAATCATTAGAGGGCATTTACTAGTCACAGTTACTGTGAAAAGCAAACAAAATTATGCTAGAGCTTACTCACAGTTTGTTCTTCAATCTTCCATATAGCAAACATTTTCGAACATCCACTCATACAGCATTGTAAATTTAATTCACATACAACAGAGATGTACCAAATAAAGAGGTGAGATTACTATAACCAAACACATTTAGAAGTTAAAGTCCAGAAGTCTTAGTGCTTGTTATTTTTTGCTCATGCAGGATTTAATACTACACATACCGTACAGTACATGCCAGAGTCAGTGTACATTGGGGGGGAGGGAACGTGTGTGTTTCACATCTTAACATCCATTTATACAGAAGCGCAATCTCTATATGACTTGGGTGACTGGAAAGATGCCCAAATAAATAAAATGCACAATAATAATATACATTTACATACTTATTATTTACTTGTAATATACTTTTTGCCCACTTCAAATGGCAGAAAAGTTTACGTCCCAGTCTGGGTTTGGGGACGAAATAAATTTGACTGAGACCCTGAACACAGGATTAAGCGCTATAGAAAATGAATGACTGAGGCAAAAGGTGGATGGAACAAAGGACTCCACCAAGAATACAATGTTTTATAAAATTTTATTTTACTTCTAGCCACAGGAATCATTAGGCTGGCCAAGGCCACAATAATAAATATTAAAACTTACACTAACTGTATATAAATGCTCTAACTTGTTTATCAACTAAAACAGACAAACAAATGACAACTGCTTCGAATACACCTTGACTAACAATTATACACAGACAAAATCCATATCCAAACAAAATGGCGGCCAAGCCCTCCACCCAGTGGCATGAAACGTACGGTACAGTATATACACACACGAGGGTTCCAACTTTGAATGAATGGGAGATGACAGTGTAGCCTTAGCCCAGAAGAAACAAGCAGCACTCAGACAGAAGAAAGTGCACAAAACACAGACGTGTGCAAAAAGGACAGAGCATGAAAGTGCGGAATGATGTGCAGGGTTTCAAAATGATAAAAATGTATTAAAATTGTTTTACTTTGGTTCTTAATGCTTGGAGCATTACATTTCAGGAGTTCATGGCATTGGCAGTTATGGTTAAAATCACACAATTCCAATCTATTTAATGTGTACAGAAACTCGTAAAAAAGTGCAGTTATAGAAAAGTCAGAAGAAGAAACTACAGAACTTCTGAAGCTGGAACATAATCATCTCTCAGAGACTCAGGACTCATCACTGACAAAACAGAGTAAAGAAATATTATTAATAAAATAATTAAATGACATCTAATACCTATACATGCTTCCTTCTAATTACAGAACTATTATTATTATCAGATCTACACATCTATCCAGAAACATTCAGTCCATCTGTCCTGTTTATATTTGTACAGTTAAGGATCGACTCTTACCCAGTATCGTTGCTGGATTGGAGTGGAAGAGCGGAGTTCACACCACCACCATTTACAGAGCCGTTCACCCTCGCATCACGCGGCTCCTCACTAATAAACAAACATTATTTCATGTGCTTGTTATAATGTGAAATGAACAGGTATTTAGCATAAAATTGCATAAAAACTAAATATCTATACTTTTTATATGTTACTGTTGTTACAATGTTAACTTTTTAGTAATATATATAGTGATGTTTTCTCCCAAACTAATAGCTTACAGTAAACTTTTGTTTACTGGAAATGTATGCTGCCCAGGAAAAAAAAAAAAAAAGAAGCTTATGCAATGTCATAACATTTATTTCCATCTGTCACATTATTTTTTCTCTAAGATCTTATATTGACGATGATAGAGGTGGACCTCAGTCCTTAAAGCTTTAAAAAATTTGTTGAACAGCTTTTACCCCAGTAATTTCAAATCTCCTTAATTGTTTTATTGCTTGATGCAGCCCAGTAATTTGGCTGTGTATGATGAATAAACATTTTCTGCCATATTTATACATTATCCTCTTTAACTAAATGTTGCTTATTGTTTTAACAAATCTGCTATTTGATGCAAATGGTGTTAGTTGTTCCCCCATCCAGTAGCATATTTGAGTTTTGAGGAGGAACAAAAATAAATAACCGAAAGGTACATTAAGCAAAATATGTGTTTGAGGAGTTCTCTCTTTTACACAGATCTCATCTTGCCGGCTTCTGGCTTGAAGGAACAACTTAAAATTAATAAAAATACACCCATTTGTGTTGCCCTCACCAGCTTCTAAAAATAAATACATCTGTGGCGATAAGAAATGGGAGATTTCAGCATGCAGGCGTACGGCGCGATCACGAGCCTCCAGCATCTCAATAGGTGTAAAGTGTTAAAGTTAGCATGTGGGTAAATGAGCTCCTACCTGTTAGTGTTGATGGTGTTCAGTGGATGATTTTCGACATCAGCTAGTGGTTTCTTTCTAACACAAACACAGATGAAAACTTTAGTCATCAAGAATTTTTTTGTTATAAATAAAGATATTAAATGGTGAAGAGCGAAAGGGAGAAGGAAAAAAGAACAATTATAATTTTCCCACAAACTCAATAAAAAAAAAAAGATTAGCAAAAATTAACAAAATGGAGAATTACCTTTGTTGTATGAAGCACCGACCTCTAATCAGGACCAAGATCAGAAGTGCAAAGCCAAGAGCGATGATGCTGATGGCTACGATGATGATGGCGCTTGTATGAGCTTTAATAAATAAATAAATAAATAAATAAATAAATAATATATAATAAAACTACAATCTCCATTAAATTCTTATTTTTATTTAACTTCCAACGTATCCCATTAGTGCCTAATGTGTCTGTATATCAAGACCAAATATAAGTTTAAAATTCAATATTTAATCTAAAAGACAGAACACAGAATATATTCTCACACTGAGCTGAGTCAGGTGGCACTGTGGTGGTATTTACTAAAGGAGAAAAAGAGGAAGGGACTAAGCTCCAGTCCTCTAAGCTGACTCATCGATTCAATTTATTGACAAAACAACAACAGAGGACTGAATAAATCACATAACTGATTTAATCAAACAGCTCTAACTACTTGTGGTTATTAGTGTTTCGGCTGCTGGGCCGTCTGGTCGGCTGCATCCGATCCAGACACAATTTGGCACAGGTTTTATGCCAGATGCAATTCCTGATGCAACCCTACTATTTTATCCAGGTTTGGGACGAGCACTGCATCCAGTGGCTGGACTTTGGGCATTGGGTTACAGTTGCGCATGGGCTTCCTCAGGGCAGGTGAGAAACTACCACTGAGCCATCAATCCCCTTTACAGCTCTAACTAGTGTCATGTTTTATTCTGTTCATCCCTCTCCACTGCTACCGCTTCCGTCTGCACAGTCAATAACTATACATACACTGCTACTCTCTTTCCTTTCAATGTATATTCTCAACCTTTTTGGGGCTTTAAATTCTGGAAATATTTGTTTTAAAAAATTATAAATCATGAGCAGAAAAACATATCAATGCAACAAAACCTTATCCAATAAAACATATTTTATCTTAAAATAAATCTTTTAAAGTACTTACCTTCATACACATTAGCAGCAGTATTGGCCGGCGTTGTAATGTTGTGAACTAAACACACACACACCAAATGTGACCATAATGCATTTACTGCTACGTATACATATATACTCATCTGTTTTTTGGTGTACAGAAGTGGAAAACACAGAGTGGAAGTACATACCATTAAAGATTAATGTTGTCTGCATAAGAAAAACAAGAGATTTTATATAAATCAGACACTGTCATTTAAATTCACATAAAAGTATAAAGAATTTGAAATTATTTTTAATATACGTACCACATTGCTTGGATTAAGACACCTTATAACCTGCTGGATCCCATCCTCACAACTACTGAGATTCAGACTGCTTTCATGGCCCAGGTCAGTCCCATCCTATAACATATATATACATAATGTGCAGCAGCATGATAGATAAAAGGCGTGAGTTCATCCCAGCTTTCAGTGCATCACAATATTTGCTTACAGCTGTAGTGTGAAATGCCGGATTTCAGAAAATAAACAAGGGGAAAAAAACATTTAAACTCCTTACCGGTTGTTTCCAGGCATAATCACAGTCGTTTCCCACTAGGGAATACTCCTGTGGTATGGAGTAGATGTAGTGACCACCATCGTGAAGTTCATCACAAGTGCTGTTGATCTGCATCTGAAAAAACAGGATTAAGACAGACCAGGTAAGAGGATAAGAGTTTAATACAATAGCTATATTATAATAAATTATTAAAACATTCAATGAATTCACACTATGGATGGGCGATTTCACTTACTTTATTTTTAACCTTAATAATAATAATTAATACAGGTTTCATCAGGTTTAAACATTTCCAACAAAGGTTTATTACAGGAGTTAGTCTTCACACACAAAAATAAAACAATAAAATAAATCAGCTTTGATGAGGTGAAGTAACCCCAAACAATGCTTTGTTTCCTGTGCAACTGATTCAATTTCTCTGCCTACTTTACAACTGCCTTTCTGTAAACTATAGGGAGTGAAGTGGGAGGGGGAAAGAAAAAAGTTTTTAATCTAACCAACAATTTACATTGTGTACATCTGACCGACTCTGTACGAAATATCACTGAGTTAGCAGCTCACAGTTTACTGTTTCTTAAACATCCAGGGGGTCTGTCACACACACACACACAGAAACACTCATGTCAACATCCTGTGTCTGCAATGGGGAGCTCTCCCTTTCACTCAGTTCTCTTTATACACCCTGTCACAACCACGGTGCAGTACTCTCGCTCTCAACAGGTCTTCTATCATTTCCTTACTACTTATAACAGTAGCAAAAATGTACAGTTCTACCTATCGGTCTGTCCTAGCGCTACTTTAAAATGGATAAAACACTGCAAAAAAAAAGAAGAAAAAAAAAATACTCATTTAAACATGGCCAGCAGATTCTGACACGGTGTTATCACTTCAACAGAATGGAGATATTTTTGCGTAGAAAATAATCACGAGTAGGTTAAATATAGAACACCTGGCTGTGTGAAAGACAGAGAGAGATACAGTACTTCACCGGTCCCGAGTCCGGATAAGACTGAGTGACTAAGTGTCGGAAAGGGCATTCGGCGTAAACGTTGTTGTACGGATCAGCCGAAAGACCAAAAACAACAACATTATTCTAATTAAGCAGTAAGAAGGTATTTACAGATCAGCCTCACCGCGCATGGCTTTAATTCTAAACAAGGTGCTCAGACTTACCTTAAATCTCGGCAGGCGTGTTATAACGTCACTTTATGTCTGGGGTTAATGTGGCCAAAAAGCTAAATGAACCTGGGTTTTATTCAGTAACTAATGGGCGGTGTGTAGACTTTACAACCGTCACTCGCTCCTCCTTCAGGCCCTTTCAGAAAGTAGTTACGCCTGTTTACTGCTTCGTGTTACATCAGAATCAACAATATAAAGACAACCCAAGTCATCTCCTCCAGAAATCTGAACTGTTTTATAACCAATCTATCACTTGATATTTTAATATACACTGTTTCTTTTAATACACGCTAAAAAAAACACAAACACCGCAGCCGTTTTGAACATGTTCACCTCGTCCTCCAGAGTCTCCCTGGATCACACTGTGCAGTGTGTTTCTCCTCTTCATGATTACACACGGTACAGTCTTCATCACCAGCGTTATAATCCACACAGTCCTGGTACCATCTACCATAATTCCCCTTAGTTTATCTTTTTTTTTTTTTTTTTTTTTTCTTTCGACGACTGTACTGTATTACGTGTACAGCTATCAGCAAAAATGGCGTTGTGAAATAAAGGGCGGGACACAGGGAGTCACGTGGTTCAGAATTACACCCGCCTACCAAGCAGTCAGGAAATGTTCAGGAAAAACCCCATCTGAGGAGGCATGTGAATATTGCATCATAAAGCTGCTAGAGCCAAACAAATCATGGTCATATATGAGCTCTACATACAGTGTACAGTCTATGGGTACAATACAGATCTGACAGAAACACAGAGGAAAAACATACACAGATAATATTGCAGAGATTTATTAGACATTTATGTTATCTGTATAAACTGACTCACGTATTTAAGCCAGCAGTGTAAAACTATAACCTGCTCATATACAGTATGTTTATTAAATATGTGTTTAAAAATCCCATTTACAAGTATGTAACATGTACTCACGTTTTATTTTTTCCCCACCAAAAATTGGTCAAGTGCAATCAAATGAAAAATTTAAATAGTGCTCAGGACTAAGCGATGCCTCTTGAATGAGCAATTTCACTCGCTTTCTGTGATGAAGTTGTAAGGTCCCGGCCTTACAACTTTTTTGCCTTACAAGAAGGCACCTCTTTGTGTAGTTAGAAATGCTCAACGCTTAAAATCCAGCGGTCCTTTAAAGTCATACAGAGACTGAGAGTTTTCTTCCTGAACAGAAACATAACAGAAACACGTTTGTCGCCTTGCAGCAAAGTCAAAGAAACCTTTTTACCCTATCTATGACACCATCTGCTTGTTTATTTTTACTATGACTGAACCTCAACCATTTCTGCTCATCATTGACTGGTTTGACTTGTTGGTATCCATTTTGTTTCTCTGGGGACTTGACTGTCCGATAGTTCAGGACTGGAAGTTCCTACAAGTCTACCTGAGTCTCCAATAACTACATGGACTCCATATTAACATCAACTAACATCAGATCATTTTTCACCCAAATGATGATGGGTTCCCTGTTGAGTCTGGTTCCTCTCAAGGTTTCTTCCTATCACCATCTCTGGGAGTTTTTCCTTGCCGCTGTCGCCTCCCTCAGCTTGCTCACCAGGGACAAACTGACCATTTTGATTCATACGCATTCACATTCCATACAAACTTAAATAACT
>JAQQZT010000021.1:2408461-2420224 GCA_030068275.1 Clarias platycephalus
ACTGGTATAATCAACATCCGTGCACGCGTGTACTGTTTACTATAACACTGTGACCACGTGTGTGTGTGTGTGTGTGTAAAACATATTTTATTTTGTGTTTGAAAATGCATGTGTACAGCACGTGTGTACTGTTTCTGTGATGTGAAGAGAAAACACCACAGCTCAGGGATGAACTTCTTCTTGAACCTTCGTGTTACCTTAGCTGGCCTTTTATCCTTGTTAATTAGGCGTCCGGCCAAATCCAACATGAGACTGAGCTGTAGACTGGTATTAATAATGTAGCTGTACACACCACTCACACGCTACTTCTTATACCTACAGATCATAAAATAAAATCCTAGCATGGCCAAGCTGAGTCTGACCGTGAACAACGCCCGGAACCCTAAAATGCTCAGACATCACTACAGATAAGACCATCTGCCGAACGCCATAAATGTGGATATAAATCTCCTCTAACAGCAAGTGGTTCCCTTTTCATTACTCTAATTATTAATTATAATCTTATACATGCCGGAGTAAATTAATTCTGTGCAGGGTTACAGTCTCACCTGTGTTAAAGAAATCTACAGTATGTGTGTATGTGGTACCCAGGAGTGTGTGTATTCAGCTAAATGTGTTTGCACACTGGGGTGCTCATGAGAGTTACAGTTTGTCCTTTAGGAAAGAAACTTCAGACAGTCAGAGTCAGGGCTGGAGAACTGCTTTTGTAAAGGGGAAAATGCTTTCATTTTTGGCCTGTTCTTTTAAAATCAAAGCAGACACACACACACACACATACACAAATGGAGAAAACGGGGCACCGTCTCACATTTGTGGTCGTGCTGACATTACGGGAATGAAACAGCTGCAGGGGACGCCGGGCAAGCATCATCAAAAAGATTTAGCAGAGTTAATACTGGACACAAGGGCGGGTGTCCACACCCACCCACACACACATACATGCACGCACACATATAGTAAATGAACGCACGCGGACACACACACACACACACACACACACCCAACAGGAGAACAACCAACCAGACTGACCACTGCAGGGGACAGATAACATAAGCTGGGAGGGTCTCTACTACCCATGCCCTTCTGTCTCTGTCTCTCACACACACACACACACACATTGTACAGCTGACCGGAGCCACACCAAATGGAGATTCCTGTGTCAGATGATTTTCATCTATCCAAACAGCACCCTCGGGATCGCTGCAGCCTTGACGACCCGTCGAACATTCGATTCGACTCGGTGATGAGAGAAGGAGGAAGTGGAGGAAGTCCCGATCCACGCCCTCTGGTTCTAATTGGAGTGTCTAGCTCACAAAGAGCCTCTGAACGATTATACGTCAAAAGCCAAATCAAGTGCGTGACAGCTCGATTCATTTGCGCTCTCTGTGGGAGTGAAATTGTGCTCGCGTTGGAGACCCATGTGTTTCAAAACACAAACACTGACCTAAAGAAAAATCTCCAGAAAATTACGGCTTAAATATAAATAGCTAAATAGCTGGCTTGGTAGTTGACTTGCATTACTTTTAAAAAGTAAACACTACATAAAACTATGACATGACAGCTTAGACAAGTAGCTCAATGACAAGTGTCATGTGACCATCGCAATGGTTGTAGTTCTGGTTCTTGTCTACAAAACTTACCAGAATTCCTCCAGATATCAAATATTTACTTTCAACCATTGATCGCTAACTAGATTTCCATAGGTAACTTTATATTCATCCATCCATCCATCAACGAACCTCTGCAGTCCAACTAGGGGCCGTGGAGGCCAATGGAGACCATTGTATTTATTCCCATGTTGTACAACGGTGGTAGGAATTCTGATCAACTTTCACACGCATACACACTCTACGGACACTTTGCAAATACCAGTTAGCCTAATCTGCGAGTTTTTGAACTGTGGGAAAACCCATCAAGCACGAGGAGAACATGCAAACTCCATGCACAACTTCATATTAAAAGGTGTTTTTTCTATAAACGCAAACTAAGTACATCTTCCATCAGCCACTGCACATGACCTGACCACAACACCTATGCCACATGACTCAATTTCAGCTGACTCAATTTCCAGCACCATCAAGAACTACCCAGCACTCTATGTATGCATATGGTTGTTGTCTTTAACTTTCTTATGATGTTTCCATGCCGTTGTGTTTTCTTATTCTTGCTTAAAGTAACTGATTTCGAACACAAGCATCCGGCTGAGCTTAAAAATGTGACAGAATTAACAATCTCATTGTGGAAGTATTCTGGAAACCACCATATAGTCTCCTAGCCTGATGTGTGAACATGATAAGCATGAACTGATCAGCACAACACTGGCCTGGCTCAAAACTATACATCCTTTCAAGAGGCAAAACCATCTATCACCCGCCATACCTCACTGAAGATGCCGTTATGGCTCATGCTTTCGCAATGGTCGTCACTCTACCTACATCCTCCACCATGAACATTTGTAGACCCCCTGGTTTCACTTTGAATGGAGTTCCATCTTCTTACTCCCAACGTTGTCATTCTGCTTTTTTGCTCCGCTTCCGACTTAGATCTGCCTATTTACTCCTCTGCCCTCTTGCTCTCCTGAGGACACAGCTGTGTCTTCTAACTTTGAGAACTACACTGCCTTCTTTCTCTCCTGAGGATTTCGCTTTGCCTCCCTGCTTGGCTGAGATACCCTCCTACATCCTTTCTATACTGAGCATGTCTCTCTGCTTTCTGCTCTGCTGAAGACACCTCCATCCTTGCCTTCCTGCAATGCTGAGGACATCTCCCTGCCTTCCTGCTATGCTGAAGACATCACTCTTCCCCTTGCTTTGTGGTGTACCTTGGTCTTCCCTCTTGCTTTTTTTTTTTGAAGGATCTTGCTCCCCACTTGCTTCACAGAAAATGTCTCTCCCCCCACTCTTCTGGCAGAGGACCTTCACTTTTTCTGGTTCTTCATAGGCCACCCTCGGGTTTGTCCCTATCTCTCTCTGGATCAACCTGGAACTTCGCTTCTGACTTCTGGCTTTTCTGGCAGTTGTTGTCACTCTGCTTTTGTGATCCACTTTGGCTGGCATGTCACTCTTTAGTTATGTGGAGAAGATCAGTCATGTTGTAGAGACTTAAAGCTGGGCTGCCCAAGTCTTCTACTTAAGTATATAGCATTGGGAGCCCTTCAGTCACTGCACATGACCTGACCACAACTCCTATGTCACACTTGCAGCTGATTCACATTTCTAGTTGTTTAGCACTGTCTTTTGTTGGTTAATCACCTAGCGTAAGTCACGCTTATGTTGGTTCTTGTACATGTTCATAACAAACATTTTTCTGCACCTACCTCTACCACAACTCAAAACAGTGATTAAAAAAAGCAATTATCCTCTACTTAGAATGTACATGATATAAATGTCTATTATATTCCATGTATACACTGAAGCGCTTAATGTTACATAATAAAATCCTCTATTAAAATGACTAAGTACATACGCATAGCTAACAGATAGCTATTTATATTGCTCACAATGTCTTATCCACATATTCCAACTGAGTAAGAAAACACAAGTAAGTCAAAAACACAACATCATATGTTCGGCTTTATGCAAAGAATAAAACACAACAGGGTGATCTGATGAAGCAGAGTTTCTGATACCACCACAAAGTTATTACTTTCCTACAACAACATATCCTGAAGTGTTTCATTCTTTCTTATGCAGCGCTTTCCCAACAATAACAATGAAACGGAAGTGCACCGATTGCAGTTTTCTTGTCCTGATACCAATTTGATGTGGTATTATCCACGTGTCTAAAGATGCCCATGATTAAGTGTGATTGATGTGAAAATGCAAGTGTGCCATTCTTTTCAAAGAGCTTGGCCAATCTGCCTTTCTAGACACCTGGAATTTTAATATGCAATCGTTAGATTATGCCACCCAGGAAGCAAAAAAATCAACCAGTCCAGTTACTGGATGATCAACTGGTGCACCCTTCCTAACAATATTTTAAAGAATTATACGCTGTACTTTTTATCCCTTTTCAGTTACATTTAATGTTGCTGAAAATCTGTGAAAATATATTATTTCCTGTACTTATTTCATTATAGCAGCTATAAACAGCAGTTCCCTTACCAGTCTCTCTTCATTCTCTCATAAAGACTGAAGTCTGAAGTGTTGGAAATCTTCAAGTTACAGCTTTTCCCCAGACTATTAAAAAGTATTGACACTGGAGACTCCTTCCATACAGTACATGTTACACAAACATCCTGTTACAGAAATCTTGACTATATCAACAATTATGCAATAATTTATCATTAATACCAGAAAAATTATTTTATGGTATTATAGAAACAATAACCTTTTCAAACACAAACATTAATAGACCATTTTGACCAATCCGAATCCAAAATCCAACAGGGTTGCGGTATGCGTTATCATACTATAGTGTGCTCCATATCGAGCATAACCAGCTAACTAGTACAGCAATAATATAAATAGCTGACGCTTTAGTGGACTCCACACCAGCTGACACATGCACACGCGCACACACACACACAGCTGTTCTGATTTAAAGCATTTCACAGCCTCCCCTTACTGGGGAAATGCAAAAAAAAAAAAAAAAAAGATAAAAAGGCCACAGATTTACAGGTTTGATTGTTGCACTAACAAAGCGTGACCCATCATGAACTCGGTTTCACCTTCCTGCTCACATGGAGATTTAACTTTTGGCAGAAGAGGCTCCAGTCCAAAGACCCCCCCCCCCACCCCCCCCAGACCCCACCCAGGTGCGAGGGAAGAATATTTTCCAGCGACAGAAGTGGAGACATTAATAAAACCTGCTTTAGAGAGTTATAGTCCAGTCATAAACCGAATTTAACCCGGATCGAGGGCAAAATATTTAATCCGTAGACAATGAGGTACATCTAACTTTGTCTTTGTGTTGCAACCTCACGACATTCCTGTGTGTTACCATGACAGCATATTAGTTTGAAGTTGCAAAAGTTTAATTTACAGATCTGATTAATCAAAAATACCCAAGAAATACATATACAGATTTGATGGAAAGTCAAATCTAAAATCATGTTGCATTAAAGATGCTGAGGTGGTGCTTCATATCTGAAAGCTTGCGAAGGCTAAAATTAAGGCTTTAAACTTTAAACTCAGGTCCTATATGAATATAAATGTTTTTATTTTTTTTTAAAACAAGCAAACTAAATATAGCCTACAGATAAAAAAAATAGACATTTCCAAGGCATTTAAAGTGCCTTAAAAATGGAAAAGCTCCTGCGTTAACTGAAGTAAGTTAACAATTATTGTCTTCGATATCAAGACGAATTGATGTATCGAATAAGTCGAATAGTTTTTTTTTTTTTTGTCTGGAGTGAAGAAGAAAAATTAGCATGAACAGTAGAGAAACCCATAAAAGGAGAACACTGAGGCCTGAGAGATGGGAGTTATTTTAAGGTTAAAAATCACCAGAAAACCCCGTGTGGGGTGTTTAGTTTGTACAAAAGGTGAAAATAATGCAGATCAGGTCATCATTCAGGCATTTTTGGACACATTAATGGTTAGAAAACAAGAACACAGACACACATTAGCTTGGCTCAGTGAGGCTAGAGGGAAGAGAAGTGGCTGGTTGCCAGGGAGATTTCTTTAGCTAACGTTAACGGCTTGAACTGGAGGGAACAAATAAATAATAAAAAAAAAAGATTTGTGCATTAAAATAAAGGGATTATCGGATTTAGTCATGAAATGCGTTTGTTTTTACAATCTTTATGCGCTAACAGGGAGGAGCAGATCAAAGCACAATAATGAGATCAAAGCGTAATTTCGCAACATTGTCATTATTATTATTATTAGTGTCAGTGCGCGCGCGAGCGTGTCAATCAAAAAAGAAAGATTGGGATTTTTGTTACAATTATCTCGCACAATGATTCAACACGCTGGCGCTCAAACACACACACACACACACACACACACACACACACACACATCCTGTAACACACCGACTGTATTTACACCAAATCTGTCCAGCCGACGGATTTAAATCATCTTCGTCTAAAGATATCAGATCTTCATCCTGATCATCTGATCTCATCCTGATCCTCGTTTTTCTTTTGTTTCATTCGGATTTTTTTCTTTTTTTTCTTTTTTTTTACCTGGAGCTGTTTTTTGCGCCCGGGTCCATCCCTTGGAAAGTAGTCGTCGTCGTCATCTCAGGCAGGATTAAAAAAATAAAAAAAACCCCAGTGATGAGTGAATAAAGCTGGTGTTCAGAGGGGGGTCACGGAGAGCTCGAGCCGCTAGACGGTCTACAGGGTCCTTTATCTGGCGCGCGCATGGACTCCGCCCGACTCGGGATGAATAGAATCTGGGCAGAGCGGAGGAGCTGCTCGAGCTTTAACGCCTGCCCACATGGACCCGCCCCCCGCACGACCGCGACCTTCTGATTGGCCAGGAGGGAAAGAATTCGGGATCTGATTGGAGAAGCTCCACGTCGCTAAAAGTCGCTCTGAAGGTTTTTTTTTTTTTTTTGCCCTCATTCCACCGAAATGACAAGCGGTGATGCAGCGTCCATTACAGTTCAGTCTGGGGAGGAGACCCGAGTTTAAAATAATAATAATTATTATTCCAGGAGTGTTAGTTCAGATTCTTATTTATTTTTGTCAACAAAAAAATTTATAGTAATAATGTCATGTTCTGTCCAATCTGCATTTTAATTCAACATTCTGACAGGCCAAAAAACAAACAAACAAAAACAATTTTCTCTGTATGATGTCAGGTATTTGGAATTGTAGGTGTTTTTCTTTTGGGATATCTGAGCTGTAATTCCAGTATTTAAGTTCACCCCTTATACATCACTTATACTTTACTATTCTTCACATATTCCAGCTTTTTGTAATAAAACAGGGGTCAAAGGTCAGGGTCAGACATTATACGGTGCCCCAGGAGCAGCAGACAGGGTGAAGGACCCAGCAGTGGAGGAAACCTGGCAGAGCTGAGGATCGAACCACCGATCAGAGGCGTAAACCAGAGCCTTAACAGACTGAGCCACCACCGCTATACACCACAGTATTTAAAATCGCTATAGTTGGCAAAAAATTGAAACAAGGGTTAAAGCTACCACTTTAATGAGAAATTATGTAAATCCGGCATGAAAAAAATAGCTATTTTATACAGACATTAATGCTAAATAAATAAATAAATCATGACCCATCTTCCCTTCTGCAATTGATATATTGCCATTTTATATATTGTACACACATACAGACAGATGGGTAAGATAGATATATACACGCAGTTGAACCTCTGCAAATTTAATTATCGCCTCTGAAGGCGACTTCTTAAGATGAAAATTTGTATTAGGACACATTTTTTCCATAAGAAATAAATTAACAATATTACAAAAAAATGCAAAAATCATGTCGCTTTTGAACACATGCCAGAGTGTGTATAGTGGTTTGAGTCTTTAGAAACAGCTTTTGCTAACTAAGAAAAAATTCACTTCACTACACTTCAAACATTTTAATGTGTTTTTATGTTTCACATACCCCAACAAAATGAACTGATAAATAAATATATATAAAAAAAATTTTCTACAAATGGAAACTGTATATTTGTTGTATTGTTGAAAGTTCAATTTAAAAATTAATTCTTTAAAAGTGACTACCTGCATAAACAAACAGGATTTTCATTAGAAATTAATGAGTCAAATATCAAATACGAGGTAAAAAGAGTTTTTCTTTATTTTAACAAATTATTTATTAGACAATACAGATGCTTAACTTGACAGAAATATCAGGACTTAATATCCTTATTCACAATTTAGCTACTGAATGCGGGGCTTGTTTCACTTTACGTGTCTACTGCCAATTAATAATAATAATAATAATAATAATGACTATTATAATAATAAAAACCAATTTGCCAGAAAGAATATGACAAAAATAAAAGCAGCTAAAATAATGAGAAGGTCCTGTATTACCTAAACTTCATCAGGTGTTCATTTCATACAAAGGGACTTTCTTATATCTTTTGAAGTTGTGAGACAAAAAACAAACAAACAAAAAAAAAAAAACGGTCTCACCCTTTTTGCCGTCAAGATATTGTTAAAGTAATAATCGCTCCACTCAGATGACAGGTCAGCAGAAAGACCTCGACCACAAAGTAGTCACTTCTTTCCAGAGGGAGTGGGAGACAGAGAGAGAGAGAGGGAAAAAAATGTTCTGGGTTTCTGATCTTACAGCGTCATTCACACTGCCATGTTAATTTGTGTGGGTGTGTGTGTGTGTGTGTGAAATCACTTATATACAAAAAGCAGTAACTGCAAAGCTGGAAGAGCATCAACACGCTATACAACAGCAGTCAGGAGTAACTGAGAGGGGGGGGAGGGCAGCGTAGTTTCTGCGTTTAGATGAAGCCTCCTGTCTGTTGCTGGAAAACGTCAATTGTGTCTTCATCCTCCATTTCCAACTGTGAGGAAAAAAGGAGAGAGAGAGAGAGAGAGAGAAACATGAGTGAGCATCGTATGTGACTTCAGGCGACTTTTCCGAACGCTTTGTGTGTGAAATATTTCCACTAAGTCTGTGAAATCTGGCTCGACACACTTGAAGGCTTCACTCAGGCTTCCTTGGGCTTAACGGAGCAAACTGTGTGTCGTTATCCAAAAACGCTACTTTGACAAAATACAGCTGGGATTAAGGCGACAAAAAAAAAAAAAATAAATCCCTGGTGACTGATCAGGGGAGGGGTGTGTGTGTGTGTGTGTGTGTGTGTGTGTGTGTGTGTGTGTGTGTGTGTGTGTGCGCGCATGTGTGAGAGTAATAAGCATAAATCTTTCAGGGTGGGACAAAGGCGGGGGGGTTGGGGGGGACTATATAATGTTATACTACAGGGCTGATGGGTTCTGGATTAAGTTTCTATAACATCGTCTCTGACAGTAGAGCGGGGTTATATTAATGCCTTATCGTTGCTATAGTAACAGCTCGTTCACAGGGATTCGTAGTCGTACTGCGGACGCGGCATGTGAACCAATTTAAAACCTGAATGTTTTTTTTTTTTTTTTACCCAAGAATACATACAGTAGGTTTTGTTTAACATTTGTGGAGGGAGTCTCCAGTGTCAGCAGGTTTGTAACATTTACGATAAGAGAGGTTTACATGTCGTCGTTTCTTTTTTAACATGTTTAAGTTCAGTTTTTTTTTTTAAACCTACGAAAGAAATAAAAGACATGATGGTGCCAGAAAGACTAAAAGAAGTATTCACTCTCCTGCCTTCACATGCATATGAACTCGAGTAACCTCCAATTCTTAATCCAGAGGATTTAATATGATATTGTGGCCCCGCCCCCTTTGCAGCTATAACAGCTTCAACTCTTCTGTGAAGGCTTTTCACAAGGTTTAGGAGTGTGTTTATGGGAATTTCTGACGGTTCTTCCAGAAGCGCATTTGTGAGGTCAGACACTGATGTTGGACGAGAAGGCGTGGCTTGCAGTCTCCGCTCTAATTCATCCCAAAGATGTTCTATCATCCACTTGAGGTGGATGTGCAGGACCATCAAGTTCTTCCACACCAAACTCGCTCATCCCTGTCTTTATGGACCTTGTTTTGTGCACTGGTGCGCAGTCATGTTGGAACAGGAAGTGGCCGTCCCCAAGCTGTTCCCACAAAGTCGGGAGCATAAAATTGTCCAAAATATCCTTTCACTGGATGTAAGAGGCCGAGCCCGATGACTGAAAAACAACCCACACCAGTTCCAACATGACTGCAAGGTCCATAAAGGTCCATTCTTGTTGACAGGGATTCAGAGTCGTACTGTGGATGCTGCAGGTGAACTGATTTTAAAACCAGGGAACGTTTTTCTTCAAAGGGGGAATAGACTTGTTTAACACTTATGAAAGGAGTCTCTAGTGTCAGCGGGTTAAGTTTTTTAAACCTGATCAACTTTAAGGAAGGAAGAAATCAAAGACACAATGGTGACAGAAAGACTGTGTATAGCTGCTGTAAGGTGTATAAGGGGAGAACATGTTTAGGGATATTTTACACCATTAATCTACAATAAGAATAAGTGGATAAAAAGTATGATGTGTTGTTAATTGTGGTTTTAAAGGAATAAAAGACGTAGCAGTATTTGCCTGTATAGTTGAACTGAACCACGATGTGGTATAAGGTGTTGATAACAGGATGTCTCAGAGTTTTTACACCATTCTGATGAAGCCACTTTATGTACGTTATCCCAGATGACAAACTGAAGCCATTTTACTCTGTTTAACGAGGAGCTCTAATCAGGCGGCGCATTAAAACCCTTCATATTGCGTCGGGTGAATAAGACATCCTTCCTGAACTACTCTAAAATTCACATCGGACTCGTCTTGGTCTTCAGTCATAATTTCGCTATAGCGTTCCAGCTCGATGAAGTTCCAGCACGATGGCCGGCCGTAATGGTTGGAGCGAGCTTTGTGGCTTTAACGATCTATTGATCGTGTTTATTGATCACGACACAATGGCGGTCTCCTTTGTGTTGTTAAAATGAAGGGAAATGAGCGGCCTCGCCTAAATACCTCCCCATCTGCATGAAATATGCATTTAGATCCGCACGTGTGCAGCTGACCCCCGGCTTTGTGTTCCCAGGGGACCCGGACGAGGGTCTGAACAAAGCTGCCATATGCAGGGTCCAAATGTCAGAGTGTGTGTGTGTGTGTGTGTGTGAGACAGTAAGATGTCTTATTTAAAAGCCAGTTATCAGACACTTGTATGTCAGTTTGATACTGAACCAGATGGGAACGTCTTTACAAGTCTTTACAAGTCTACATTACAACACACTGCAGCTTTTTGCTCGCTGAGGTCGGAGCAGATTATATTTAAATGAAAAACGACATGAAGTTCTGAATATAAACCAGTATCCGGGGAGGCGTGTTCCAGCACCAGCTTGTGAATGGAGTGGGGGCGGACTCACTCAACCTGCGTGATTAACATTGCTTCATTTATTTATTCTCGGTGTTTCCCCACAGACAGACAGAGAGAGAGAGAGAGAGATGGTGTCACGGAGCAGCACATGAGACACATAGATCACATCCTGCTGAGCTTTTTATGTCAGTGTGTGTGTGTGTGTGTGTGTGTGTGTTCCAGTAATTCTTCTTTTTTTATATATAAAACGCATATTATTTTTATTCATTTGTTGAAAATTCCCTCTTACTGAGACCAGGATATCTGAAAATAATTGAGAATGAAATATAATTTATTTTAGGTGTTAGTTTAGTTAACACTTTAAGAAGGTAGAAATACTCAGACCGCTGATGTCATACCCACACGCCTTCGCTCATATCTGAAGCCTTGTATAGTTTTATAATTTTGTTTATACACTTCAGTATACAATTACCGTGTAATGAATATATTTTAATACGTTTCTAATTGAATTATATTGTATTGTGACATTTGTAAATACTGTATGTTCATTCATTGAAAAAATTATTTCTTCTACATTCCAGCTCAAATTTCTGGATTAAATAAAAATATATAAATATTATATAATTTTCTCTTATTTATTTTATTTAGATATTATATTTTTAGTTTAAGATCAGATTTTATCGTCACTGTACAAGTACAACAGAATTGATCAAATAGTAATAAATAATGTAGGAAAAAAAAAAAAAAATAATAATAATAGTAAAGACGTACTGTACACACACCAGGGTTTGACATTGGCACCCGCCAAATGCGGGTAAAATTCGTCTGTGGCGGGTAATAACTTTAGTCTCACTAGCCACTTTGGCGGGTAGTTTATTCTTTGGTAT
>JAQQZT010000021.1:2585241-2612578 GCA_030068275.1 Clarias platycephalus
TGTGTGTGTGTGTGTGTGTGTGTGTGTGTGTGTGTGTGTGTGTGTGTGTGTGTGTGTGTGTGTGTGTGTGTGGCCAGGATTTGTGTATTGTGTGATCACTTACAGTTAAAGCCTGGAGAGCCTCCCATTCCTGAGGTGAGTGGATTTTGTGAACAAGAAGCTGTACGGAGATCTGTGGACTACACACACACACACACACACACACACACACACACACACACACACAGAGATTTAACAAGAAGAATATTAAAACTCAAACCAAACAATAAAAGATATGAGAATTTTGTATGGTGCTACACCAATGCTACACCAGATGATGTTACACTTCTGATTGGTGGCTGAGTGAGGCACTGAGTTACTGATCGGAAGATCAGCGGTTCAATCCCCAGCTCCCCAGGTTGCCACTTTTGGCCCCTGAGCGAGGCCCCTAATCCTATCTGCTCCAGGGGCGCTGTATAATGACTGACCCTGCACTCTGACCCCAGTTACGCTGGGATATGCGAAGAAGGAATTTCACTGTGCTGTAATGTACGTATATGTGACAAAGGCTTAACTTAACCGTTTCCTGCTTCAACCCCATAATACTCACCCTTCCAGTTCCTTGTTGATCTGGTCACAGAAACCGATGATGTACTCCCAATCCTCCTGCCTGTTAGTCGGGTGAGTGGCTTTATCTGAAACGCGTAAGATGAGATTTACATTTAACACTCACTCACTCGTTATCGAAGATGCTGCGATGTGCTTTGGGAGTGATAAGAATAGACAGGATTAGGAAGGAGTATATTAGAGGGACAGTGCAGGTAGAAGGATTTGGGGATAAAGTTAAAGAGGCCAGATTAAGATGGTTTTAACTTGTGCAGAGGAGAGATGAGGGTTATTTAGAGAGGAGAATGTTAGAGATGGAGCTATCAGGCAGGAGGAGGAGAAGAAGAAGGCCCAGGAGGAGGTTTATGGTTGTGGTGAGGGAGGACATGAAGGAGGTTGGAGTGACAAAGGAAGATGTGGTAGATGGAGACAAATTATCCGCTGTGGCGACTCCTACTGAACGCAGCCAAAGAAAGAAGATTACCTCATTATTGTTCATCATTCAATCATTTATTTATCCAACCAGTAAAGTATTAACTCATTGATTTAATGAAAGTCATTAATGTCAGGTGTTCAGTCACGCATCTGTTGATTCATTCATTCATCCAGACCGCATCAATTTGTTTGCTGACTGATTCATCTGGTCTACTTACTTCTTACTTCAGTCAAGAGTTTACTATTTCGTTTGGTCTTTCATTCATTTAGTCAGGTGGTTAATTATTCAATTATTCATACATTCTTTCATTCATTTAAGCAATCAATAAGTCACTTTTTTATTGAGCTCTGCATTTGCTACTACTCTTGTTGTTGTTAGTCTTCAAGGCTGCTCCCAACAAGGGGTCGCCACAGAGGACCATGCGATCCACACATAAGCTTGGCAGGTTTGACGCCGGATGCCCTTCCTGATGCAACCCTTCCATTTTATCCGGCCTTGGGTCCAGCACCGCATCCAGTGGCTGGGGTTTGTGCAGTGGCTTCTAACTAGGACCTTCCACATAGTAATGCGAGTAACCTACAACTGAGCCACCAATGTTACTACTCTTGCTACTATGCTACTCTTACTGCCACAGTTGCTGCATACTGCTTTTGTCTATTTTGTTATTTACTCATTAGCTTATGCAGTAAGTCATTTAATAATTTATTTAATTATGTTTGTTTTTTAATCATTTCTCATCCGTATTCCATTGCCTGTTCAGTCATCCAGGAATTCTTCATTCATTCTGTCTTTCAATTATTTGTGCAGTTATTCACTTGTTTGCTTATTTAACTATTTGTGAATTCATCCAAGGGTGGCACATTGGCTTATTGGTTTTAACTGCCGGCTTCAATTCCCACCTTCGGTCTGTGTGGGCGTGTTTCGCAGGTTCTCCCTGTGCTCGGTGGGTTTCCTCAAACAGTCGACAGATAATTGCCGTTCCCAAATTGCCCGTAGTGTGTGAATGAGCGTGTGAGTGAGTGCTCCCTGTCATGGATTGGCACCTTGTCCAGGGTGTACCTGGGATAGGCTCCAGCACCCCCCCCCTCCCCCCCTCCCTGTATACAGGTATAGACGGTGAGTGAGTGATAATTCCTCCAGTAATTGAATGTTTAATTATTCATTCATTCATTCATTCAGGTTCACTGATTTAACCATGTGGTCATGATTAATTTATCTGCTTGTCATGAGCATTAAAAGCATGAAAGGAAAGTGCCGCATCATCATCATCAGTGTACTAATCATGTTTAAGAGACGTGAAACAAATCCTTCACATAGTTCATGTGCAGAATACACACTATTAGAATCTGAGTCTCATCCTGCTGAACTAACTAACAATACATAATTATACAGACTGATCTAATGTGCATCATTATACACTTCATTATCATATAATACACTGATTGTTAAACCTAAACCCAGGATGTAAGTGTGTGTGTAAATCACACACTCCTTCTATCTACTGATCCACACAGTCATCATTAAGCCCAGATGATCGTCTGTAAGATGATCTGAGGAATGATCTGAGGAACCACTGCAGCAGGTCTGGATGTTCAGAAACACACCTAATGTTTATTAGGGCGGATGTTAATCTCGAGTCCGAGCAGGAATGCGCTTACGCAATCAAACCGCGACACAACACAATACAGGAAGAACCACACACTCTAAACCACATTCATCTCCTAAATCAAATCCGGTGTGATTTTACACTTACTGAGCCACGATTCCAGAGTCTCTCCTTCCTGATACGCCATCTCGCCTCATAGTCTCATCCACATTACATTTTATCCTGGAGACTGTCACTCCCCGAGACAACGTCCCCCACTGCTCCACACTGCGCATGCGCACCGAGACACGGCTGTTCCGTCATACAGCGTCGCTTACTTTCACTATTTAACGACTTTATTATGACGTTTATTTTTTGGTTTAGTTTTGGTTATTGCAACAAATTGTTTTCGGCAAAAATACAGTATTGGTGCTATTTAAATTTTTTTTAATGTTGTACATTTTAATACAGAAAATGTGTGTGCTAATGAAACTACTGAAATTTATACAACATTGAATGTAAATTATTCATAATTCTGAATCTGAAAGTGTAGAATCTCAGAAACACCTGTAAAAAGAAATAATAATAATTGCTTAAATTTGTTTTGGGAAAAACTTAAAAAGCAGAAAATCTGTAGTGTCCGTAACCATGTCATATTCATGTTGCACGCACTTAACAGTTTTGGAATAATACACTTTTAGGTGTATTTCTTTTACTGTTCACGTGACGAACCTCTGTGTTAACATTATTTGTGTGGATAATGTTAGATTCTATTTCTACATTTTTCTGTATCGTAAGGAAAGAAAAAGCTGATGTTCCCTGACCGGGAATCGAACCCGGGCCGCGGCGGTGAGAGCGCCGAATCCTAACCACTAGACCACCAGGGAAGTTAAAGTCTGAGTTACACACGATGATATATAAACATGGCGGTTTTTACGTTGGAAAAAAAGTTTACAACACTATGGGCGCCAAATCACCTCACAATGTTTAAACTTGAAGCAGAAAAGCTGCATCTGAATGTTACTTTTTCTTTCATACTTCTAACTCTACATCATTTGGATGATTTTATAAATGGCTATAAAATATAAGTGAAATGTGGTCTCAGTTGTCCAGATCAAGTTTTTAGTTTCAAAACCTCTGGAATTATCATAGGTTTTAATTTTTTAAATAAATTTAACAACAGAAGAAGTAAGTAGCAGTACCCCATATCTACCACTAGGTGCAAGTAAAGCCAAGAAGATGTGCCTCAGGTCAGTGTACAGTATGTATACAGTACTGGGAAACAGGACAGGATAGTAGATATGGGAGTGAAAAATTTATGTGGTTAAAATAAATATGATAATATAATATAAGGGGTAAATATGTAATGCAACTATTGCATTGATTAATTAATTAATTCTTAGTATCTGTGCAGTTGTGCTTTATTTGACATCATTTAAAAACAGACTTTGGTAAATTGATGAATTGATTGATTATGGGAGTCAGGGGTAGCTCGGAGGTTAAGGTCTTGGACTATTCATTGGAAGATTCTTATTTTAAACCCTAGCACCACCAAGCCGCCCCTGTTGGGCCTTTGAACAACCATTCTCCAACATATAGTGGAAAGCCTTCCCAGAAGAGTGGAGCACATTATATCAGAAAACAGGGGAATAAATCTGGAGCAGGATGTTCAACAGGCAGATAGAGTATGGCAGTGATGGTCAGGGGTGCACAAATTTCTGGTCACATAGAAAATAGCGAGGGCAGGTGAAAAGCATAGATAGTAAAGGTGACAAGAGATATCTTGCGTATACACTCAACATTATACACTACCCTAATTAACCGGAATTAATACAAAGCTAATACAAAATACACAATAGAACAATACGGAGCTTGAGCTCTTACACAGCAAGAGTAGAGTCTCTCAGATGGAGACGCAAACTAACCACACCATGAAATGCAATCACAACATAGCTCTTCACTGTTGCACAGGAATCATAAAAGGGGTCAAAAAAACAACTCAAGATGGGTAGCAGAGATATAGAGTAGCAACAAGACTCTTAATATACTCACAAACAATAGTTTATTTATTTATTTTTGTTTTAAGGGAAATATTTCACCTGTACATTAGTGTATAATTATTACATTTAGAATATAATAATTTAGATTTAGTAGAGAGTGTATTCTAGCTGCTTATAGCAGTATCTCTTTAAAAAAAAATCCTTGTTAGAAAATCTCTGTTAATCCATGAGTAGCTGATCGAGGGTCATAAATTCCTGTGTTAAACAATCAGTCATGTTTGCACACCCAGCTCCTGCCTGACCAGCATGTTTCCACCACAGAGATTCAATAGAAAGCCCTGTTTGTGTTCTTTTTTTTCTACGAGGTGATATTAACTTATTACATCACTCACAAAAATGAGCACCTTTTCAGATTTATTTCTGTCATTGAGGAATTCTGGATTGTGACTGATCAGAAGTGTTGATTAATTTTCTTTAACAGCAGCTCTGACAGTAGTGGTATAGCATCAAGGCACCTATTGAGTAACATGGTGTACGTTTGCCATTTTAAACATTGAAGTCCAAAGGAAATATCCAGTAATTTAATTTTGATTAAAAATACATCTTTACTCCTTGTACACACTCAAAAGATAAATTTGAACCAAACGTCATCAATCGAGTTTTGAAATTAATGGAGTAGAAGCTGTATTTCTTTTCAGACTTTCCACAGACCACACAGAACATTTATCTGTCTTCTGATGGTGTGAACTTGCTGATGTTAGAGACTTTTAAATCCTCTATACCTTTCTTCCTGTAAAGGCTGAGGAAGGCCCGGATTCCACCACCGTTCCTAACCACTTTCTATAGAGGGACTATCGAGAGCATCCTGAGCAGCTGCTGTCTGGTTTGGGAATTGTGCCATCTTGGACCGCAAGACCCTACAGCGGATAGTGAGGAGAGCAAAGAAGATCATGGGGGTCTGCAAAGACATCTACACCACACCCTCCATCCGCAATGCCACCAGCATTGTGGCTGATCGGACACACCCGGCACACACACACACACTCTTCACCCTCCTGCCATCTGGAAAAGGTACCAAAGCATTCGGGCACACACATCCAGACAGCTTCTTTCCACAAGCCATCCATCTCCTTAACAAAAAGAGACTGGACTGATGAACACACACACACACACACACACACACACACACAAACAAACAAGAAAGAGTGGATATACAGTGCCATGTGTGAATGTGTATGTGTGTGAGAAAGCGACATGAGCAACAATTTTTTTACTTGTAATTACCCAGCATGCTCCTGGCTGGATAATTTCTCCCTAACTTTTATCACTAATTCTCTGAGCTAATCTCAGACACCCGATCTGGAGATAAAGACTGTGAGACACTTACAGGAAGAAGAGAAGAGAGGAAAAACAGACTGGACACTCTCTTTCTGGAACTGCTAACCGTGCCTGTGTGTGTGTGCGTGTGTGTGTTTGTGTGTGCATGTGTGTGTTTGTGTGTGCATTGATTGGAGCTCTATGGGCTGGAGCCATGTGCACTACTACGATGGTCCTGATCTCACTCTCGCTGCTGCTGTATCGATGCTTCTGCAACAAAACGCAAGTGTGAGTTCACATCTTCTTCCACTTTCTCTTTCCTGCGATAGTGTCTCATTTTCTGTTTACAGCATCCTTTACAAATTGTTTACTTATTTTCCATACTGCTATAGCTATCACTGCACCAAATTTCATTGAAATCTGTATGGAGCATTCTATAGGGCTGCAATAGTTTGTTTTAAAGTCATCATAACATCAAATATTCGATTGCATCAAATCTTATGGTTTGCTAATACAGAATTAATGTTTGACAATATGACATATTTAGTTGAAGCACTGCAGTGTTTAGTTACTTTAGCAAATTTTTTATTATTATTATTATTATTATTATTATTATTATATTTTTTTATTAACTTTTTTATTGGTTTATTAGGTTTAGCGAACATATTCTGAAAGAGGGTTAAAGCTGGTAATCTGAAGGTGATCTACAGTATGTGGAGTTTTAAAGGGGCTACAGCTCTCTGTGTTGTAATTAAATTCAGACTAATCCGTCCTCTTAATCTGATGAGGTTTCACCATCTAACACTACAACCACAACAATACTGAAACAAGGGCACTTATTCTGTTTTACTATTGAGCTTCATCTTTCAGATAATGATAAAACGTAGCAAATAATCAGCAGCTGTTAACAGCATCTCATCTTATACATTTATTCTTTTATAGTTACAATTATAAACATAATTAGCTCATTTTCTTACTTGCATTTAAGTAGCTATAAAAACTCTTCAAGACAGAGAAAAAAGAAAAACACATCTTGTCATGTTTCAAAGAAACCACAAAACATGAATAACCATCTTCCAACAGAACTACTTTCTCTAGCTTTGACACTACTTGCACCCTGACTCTTCCTTAAGCACTCCTATATGTGTCTTTTGTCCAAATCTAGAGAGACGGACACTCATGGAGAGGACGAGACCCCGAAGGCCAACAGTGTAAGAGACACTGGGGGAAATGAAGACATTAAGTGATGTGGCTCAATCTGTGTGGACACGTAACGTAATTGTTCAGTGGACATTGCCAGAAACCATTTCTCCTCAGACAGAGGATATGTGACGCAAGTTGTTCTCACAAGGCATTAATCAGCTCTGGTGTTTTTTCATCACAGATCTTCCTATTGTATGGTTGTTATTTCTGCAGCTTTTCCCCGATCCCAATGGGAGGATTGCTGAACAAAAAGGCAAACAAAGCTGAAGGACAGGCTGAAATCCGAACCTGCTCTCATCTAAACCGTCTTGATGATGCAATTGTTTGTGACCTATGATCACATATAAGCACTTCACCCTCACCATGTGATTGAAAGATGAACTAAATGCAAAAGGAGCTAGCTTATAAGGAGACCCTGAACAACAGAGTGTTAATTCTGAAGCACAATGATCCACTAGACATTAGATGTACAATCATATCTGTTGCTTTTGAAAAAATATATTAGCACCCCTGCTGCCCTGTTCATCAATGGAAAAGATCATGCAGTAAGTGATAGTGAGGGGTAATACATAACAGCAAAAATATGCTGGCTCATGAATCTGATTCTAGAAACCATAACATTCAGTAACTTTCAGTATAAACACCCTATTGGTGAAGTGAACTTCCTGTGGCTGAAGTCACATACTTCAGAGGTGGTATCAACACTTTGTATTTTTGAACGAGATTATTTATGTAATATGCCAACAGTTGGCAGCACAAGATTGCATGTACTGTCACAGGGAGCACCAATATTAATAAGTCTGTGTGCCAAAACCATATGGCAAAAGCAACAGGATCTGCTTAATCTCTAAACTTTTTAAATCACCTCATATAATTTTACCATCCATCTAGGACCCTAACCACTGACCCAGCATGCTGCCATAATTATTTCAGTGAGTCAAATAGTCTGAATGGAACCTTTGGGTGTCTTTTGAGCATAAAAATATTTAGTCATGTACTATTTAAATTTAAAATCCTTTGCTGCTAATTAAACAACATTCAAAATCATGGAGGGAAATTCTGAAACACTTGAAAAAATAAACATAAATAAATAAAAGATGAGTTCAATCAGTTGTGCTTGGTAGCTGTACTGAACTGTACCCTGATCGCCACCTAGTGGACAACACGCACTTTAATATTTTATATTTCCGTAATAATGAAAACATTTAAGGAGTTTTTAATGCTAATAACAAATATAAAAGTTTTAAAAGTCCAAATTCAATAAATGCAATCAAGCACTAGAACAAACGAGGCACTATTTTTTTTTTTTTACAAACGAGGCACTACTGTACATTACTATGAAAGCAGTGACGTAAACAGGAAGTGCGTCACCGGAAGTAGGCGCAACCACAGGGAATTCAAAAATGAAGGGGAACATATATTTTTATTATTATTTAAATAAATAAATATATAAAGTAGCATAATATACGATTATTTAAGACTTTGTTTGCTTTAATGTTTTAAGTTTTATGAAAGAGGAAATGATAGAAAGTGAGATGACCGTTTGTGAGTTAAGAGCGCGAGCCGCGGTTACCAATGGCGACGCGGACGCGCTGGTGCTGCTGACTAGCATGAGTGTATAAAGCTGCTCTGATTTCATCTTTCCCTCTCTCTCTCTCTCTCTCTCTGTGTGTGTATATCATGGTGAGTGTGTGTATATTTACGGTAATATGTTTACTCACTGGTGTAAATGCATGCCTGGTGATTTAGTGCTGATCATCTGTGATTTCAGTAGCAGTGTTGTTTAACTTTGCTAGCATTGTCACTGAGGAGAACACATCAACAATAAACACATGCAGAAGTGTCAGAAACTCAGGACTGGAGTCGGTTTATTCTTGTTGTTATTAAGGAATTTATGATTAAGACCATAAAAGTGAAATAAAATCTAATATTTTGTTAAAACTCTTTGTCTTAACCTCCCACATCTTTCTTTCACATCATTTTTGCATTTTCATTAACATTCAGCACTTTGCATGCATATATATTTTGTAAATGTTTTTGTTCCACAAGTAAAAAGTCTTGATTCCATAATTGCTTTGAGAATGCTGATGTAGAAGGTGAGAGAAGATCTGAAAGAGTGGCGTTGTGTTTGTAGATCTAGAGAAAGCCTATGACAGGATGCCCAGCGATGAACTGTGCTATTGCGTGAGAAAGTGGCAGAGACGTGTGCGAAGGTGGTGCATGAGATGTACAAAGACAGCATTACAGCGATAAGCTGTGCCGTAGGTACGACCGACTGGTTTAAGGTGAAGGTGGGACTGCACCAGAGACCGGTTCTTCCTTTTTGCATTGGTGATGGACAGGTTGATGGATGAGGTTGGTCTATGTTTGCAGATGATATTGTGATCAGGAGAGCCGGTTGAGATGAGTCTAAAGAGGTGCACTGGAGAGAAGAGGCATGAAGATCAGTCAGAGCAAGAAAGAGTACATGTGTGTAAATGAGGGAGGGGGTGGGGGGGGGGGTGCAGTTGTGAGGAGTAGAGGTAGAGAAGTTTAAAAATTAAGGTCGGGAGGTGGCAGGGCTGAAGAGGCTGCGATTGCTTTGAAAGTGACAAGAATGGACAGGATTAGGAATAAATATATTAGAGGAACAGTGCAGGTAGGATGGTTTGGGCACAAGGTTAGAGAGGCCAGATTAAGACGATTTGGACGTGTGCAGAGGATGGATGGGTATATCAGTAGGATAATGTTAGAGATGGAGCTGCCAGGTAGGAGAATGAGAGGAAGGACCAAAAGGAGGTTTATTGATGTGGTGAGGGAGGACACGTTGGAGTGACGAGGGAAGATGTGGTAGATGGAGATAAATGGTCCACTGTGGCGACCCCTAACGGAAGCAGCTGAAGGAAGATGAAATAAGAGACATGTGACTTGCTTCTAGAGTCAACAATATCAATTTAGTGTGAGCGGTTGTTAGGAATAACACTCTCAGCGTTGTGCTGATAAAGTAAAACAACAACATGGGAGCAATAAAGCGTGGTTACTCTTACCACTCGGATCTTTATAGATTTCCACTAACAGCACTACCTCAGGTGATTTATTCTTCTAACATCACAGCACATTGCAATTTAACTAACACACATAAATAACTTTCATACATTTAATCTGTTTACATTTCATCTATTACATCATACTTTCACTTACATTATAGCAACTATAAACACCTGCTCCTTTGCTACACACACTCTCTTGCTCTCTCTCTCTAGTTTTCCTCTTTCCTTAAGTTGCTATAGAAACGATGCCGTGTGAGTGTTAATATACACCTGTGATTTGTCAGAGCGACATGTTTCATTTAAAACTCTTTGTTTTGTCTTTTCATGTCAGACGTCCAAACAGAAGAAAGGCCTGAGAGGTGAGCGGTTTATACACATGACACGCGTTCTAGTAGATATTTTTATTATATATATATATATTTATTTTTAGATATGTGAGTGTGATGTGTGTTGTTACTTACCAGGCTCGATCGATGATGTATTAGGAGACCTGCTGGGAGACGATGCAGATGGTATGCGACTCTACTGGGTTTAAACATTAAACTGGGTTTAAACCTTCCTTCTGTTAGAACCCGAGGCCTGTGACGTTGTTTAGCTTTGCACCTGAGCTAACTTCAGACATCATAGCCTTAATGTTTTGATAAATGATTGTATAAAATACCGCAGATATGACCTCTTTCCCCCCATCTCAGATCTCCACTCAAAGGCCAGGTCTCCTTCTGGTGGACTCAGAAGACCAGCAGGTGTCTTACGAACACAAAGCGGAAAGAGGTGAGCGCTCCTGCTGAGACAGACGGCGAGGTAGCACTGAATGATAAACTGTAAGGATGATACTCACCGGTATTTGTGTTAAAACTGATCAGGAACCTGCTCGACGATGATTTCTTCAGCAAGCTGGCCGAGGAGGCGGAGAAAGACGCCGAGGTGAGATGAGTCCGTTTACAAGCCCTTGTCTTTTTGTATTGTGGATTCTGATTGGTCAGAAGGTGTTGGTTAGTTTCCTACAGTATAACAGGAGTGCAGCGGTGAATCGCGGGTTTATATTAATGCGTTGTGATACGTTATCATTTCTCTATAATGTGTTAAAAAGGTGTGTAATCAATACCATGGAGGATTGTTAACATTTATAATAGAACTTTGCAACATTCCGAGTTAAAATCTGTAACATCTTCAGGAAAAAGATGACGACACTGTTGTTTTATCTCTGTAGCATCACAAGTTTATTAGTTTTTTTTAACTTTTTTAAAGAAAGAGACAAAAAAGGAGTGTGTGTTGAAGGAAAGACCGGAATTGATTTGTTTCTTTTGCTTGCAGGACTCCGATGTATCTGAGGCGGATCCGAAGGCTTTGTTAGAAAGCATGAAGGTGCCTGGATGTTTGATTTTTACACATAAATCTCAGAAACACCAAAAAGGAGATCTGTTTTCTTTAAAAAAGAAAAAAACAGCAAGAAAGAAAAGAAAAACATTCCATATATTGTATCTAAAATAGATATTTTGTGTGTGTGTGTGTGTGTGTGTGTGTGTGTGTGTGTGTGGTGTGTCACAGGACATGGATGATATGGACGCTGACTTGTTTGGATCGAAGAAGAAGCCCAGCTCAGCTCCTGCACAGAGCAGAACCTCTAGAGCTGAAATGTCCAAACCAGGAGACAAGAACAAAACCAACCGTGAGTCGAGACACGCACACACAAACACACACGAGACATTTGATTTCCCACTGTCTGTGTGGTGTGTATACACTGTGTATACAGTACCTCCCTCTCTCTTTGTTTCCTCACAGAAGCAGTGGAGATGGAGGACAGGAAGCCCAGCTCTGCTCCTGCTGCTCCTTCTGTCAGGAGCTACAGGAAGTTCAGCTTCATGGGTGAGCTCAACTTAAGATCTACAGATTTATAGTGTTTAATATTAACTATTATCATAATATATCCTTCTCTCTATGAGCCTGTCTTTTTTTATTCTTGAAATAAATAGTACAAAATAAAGCTCAGCTTCTAAACTTCTGACAAATCACATGAGAAGTTCAAATAGCACTGTATTAATGAAGAAGCCCCTAAGTCCAGATGTTCTGTGCAAGTAATTCTCTTAACATTTCCATACCCGATGATTTACATTGAACGGTTTATTTTGTGTTCGTTAATGCTGCATTACTGCAGATGATGATAAAGAGGATGATGATGGTGATGATGATGATGAAATTCCAGCTGCTAAACAAGGTATCAGCACAAAAACGTCTGATAAAAAAAATGTTGGGATACGATAAGGAAAAAAAACAAATGTTTAATTGTTTGAAACTGACCTTTATTTCATGCTTATTACATTCACATCCAAATAAACAGAGGAGTAGTTTGAGGGTCTTCGCTCTTAATTATCCGCATTCCGGTTATATTAAAACTTCTTATTGGTATTTTCTATTTAAGGCTACTGTCTCCCCAGTCACTGCTGTGCAGGTGTAAATGTGTTACATTAGTAAATTTGTAACTGCGGTTTGAGCAAAAATTGATGCCCGGTTTGTGATTTGAACAAAAGAAGAGCAGCGTGCAGTGATGAATTTTTTCGAGGTCTGAGGGTGCCGAAACAACTCGTCACTACGAGCCTGAGAGTAAACAGCAGAGTATGGAATGGAAACATACTTAATTGCTGACTAAGAAAAAGCTCAAAAGTCAACCATCAGCTGGAGAATTCATCAATACTTACAGTTTTCCTGGGATTCTGAAGGCTCAGTATTGGAACATTACCAGGAAAAAAGTTCAACAGTCTACAGTGCTCGTTACAGTGAGACACTTCTGATGAAGAAGTGAAGACAGTGGTGCTCAGCCTAAAACATTTTTTAATGAGGGAATTTCGACGTACCCTCGTACTTGGCATTGACCTTTACTTTTTTTTCCCATACTGTGGTGTTTCTGCGTCTATAACAGATGACCTGGATGATCCTCTGGATGATCTGCTGAATGACCTGGACGAGGAACGGCCAAAAAGCATTCCATCAGGAAAAGCAGGAAAGCAGCCGTCATCCTCCCCGGCTGTACAAAAGAAAGAGGAACAAGGTCAGAGCATTATATCAAGAAAGTTCATGATTAAGTTCCGGTGTTATGTTCATCACTGCAGAACCTGATCAGGAACCAGGGGTGAATTTGTAGTTTTTAGGTAGGTACTTCACAGTTGGACCAGTGTGTAATGGGTTAATCTAGATAACAGGGTTTTAAGGACATTTGTTGTATTTAACAGTGATGTTTTGTGATTTTAAATGGTTTATTTTATATCCTTGTATTCCAGCTGCATCTGTACCTACACCTAAGAAACGCAATGAGTTGAACTTTGACGATGATGGAGACGAGCTGATGGACGCGCTGGGGTTCAGTGACGCACCAAAAAGAGGAGGAAGAGGAAGTGGACTCGTCCCCAAAAAAGAGAAGTACGGGTTGATTTTTTTATATGATGTATTATGAAAGTATGAGGTATAAATTATAAACATGTCTTGCTGTTTTTTTATTCCCTTTATGTCATGTCCTGTCGAAATAAAATTATGGTTCAATAAGTCAGTGTGTATTCCATGGTGGTGTGTATGGAGAAGCTGACCTCAACTCTGATTTGACATCATCATATTATTATTTGATCGGTCCAGTGAAACTCCTCAAAGAGCACGCACCAGACTGGACGAGATTTTGGGGATTGGGACATCTCCTCGCCTCCTGGAAAGACCTGTGACTGGAGAGAAAAAAGACACAACACCTGCAGAGAGACCACCACAGAAGAGCTCAGCAGGCAAAGGTAACAAAACATTGTGTCCACCGTGCCTCATTTTCAGTAAAGGAGGCGTGACCTCTGTGTCTCAGTTTTAGTGAAGGGTTTGGACTGTGTTTCTCAGTTTTAGCGATGAAGACATGGCCTCTGCATCGGTTTTAGTGGAAGGGTGGCCACTCAGTTTTAGTATTTAGATTTCAGCTTCTCAGGAAGATCATGTGCATAATAAGGCATATTTCTCATAAAGACAGAAACACACACGTATGTACACCTTTGCTATCACAAAACACTCTGTCCTATAAGCACTAATGATGGTGTTGTGTTTGTTACACCTGGAACCTGATGCTGTCTTTTAGACTCTGCGTTTGGAGATGAAGACTTAACGTTCGGCTCATATCAGCCCACGCTGGGCTCGACCCCAGAGGGACGTACCTCTCGTAGACACTCCGTCCGGTGAGAAAACGCACACAACTTCCTTTCCTGGTTTGGCTTGGATATATGACCTGCTGTAACCATGTAACAGGCTCTGACTTGTGTAACGTGATGAAAATGCTCTCCTGCTGTTTCAGCAAATCAAACACTGATCATAACTCTCACCTAGGTTCTCCACTGAGGATGTCAGCTCTCCTTCTCCAGAACGCAAGCCCACAACCTCCACCATGACCTCAACGAGACCTGGCCGTACCACTTCAGACTGGCTCGGGCTGAAACAAGATGAAGATGAAGCGGAACAAAAGGAGGAGCCAAAACAACAGAAGAAGGAGTCCACGGAGGCCTCTGACAAGCTAAAAACTCTTTCTTCTCCATCGCATGTAGGAGGAAATGCATCTAGGGTGACCTTGAAGCCCACTGAGGAGATTAGAGCCAGGCCTGACTCTCCAGGAATTTCCACAACCATCGCACCCAAATCAGAGCTTAAAAAGAAAGAGGGAGAGGAGCAGGACGACTGGCTGGAAGGAGCACTAAGTAAGAAGAAAGCTCTGGTGGAGGAGAGAGGGAAAAGGCAGGAGGAATCTCTGGGGCTTGGAGAAGAAATAGACCTGGATACATTCCTCAGGTATGGACTGATGGAAAAGCGGTTCAGCAGAACTTTCAGTGTTTGACTCCTTAATTAAGTAATATTACACAAGAGGGAGTGCTGATGTACTGAAATTCAGATTTGGTTGTAGACATGAGTGCTGAACAAAAGGCTTGGCTAAATTGATGAATGATTAGTAATTAGAGACTGTGTCCGAAATCCGAACATTAACTTGAAGGCTATTCCATAACTTTGGGGGTTTGTAAGAAAAAGCTCTGACTCCTGCTGTAGTTTTCATAATACGAGGTACTGACAAGCAGCCTGCATCTTTTGATCCAGGTAGCAGTTTGCTCAGGTACTGATCATTTAGTGCTTTATAAGTCAATCGTAATATTTTTTTATTAAAATCCACTTATTCCACTTTAGAATGTCAGCTGTGTTTACTTCCGGGGTCTGGTGTTGAATTCCTAATAGAGTTAAATGGAAAGCTAGTGCATTAGGTTGTACACTCATTTGTTCAACACACTAATTTGTGCCCTTGATCAGGGCTTGGAGAGCAATTTGGAATTCAGCCTTATTATAGGAGCTTGTTAGCTTTTAGCCATAAATAAAAGTACCTGGAAGGGTCAGATATAATTTGCAACACATTAGAAGCAATTATTAAGGAGTCGATGTGCTGTTTAAGATGATATCGCATTATCAGATGCATTTTCTTGCTGAAAGTACTTCTGTGACTGGTTTTGAATGTGGATTTTGGCAGGCAGCTGCTCTCTCCTCAGTACTCCGGACTGTACAGACCTACTTTCACCTCTGCCCCCAACCGACAGTTAGTGTAATTAATGACTACAGAACACCAGAGTTATACATACAGATCAAGATCCCAGTGCTGTTACCGTCTATTATCACCACTCGTGGAATGCCCATCACCCACTCAGATTACTCTGTCTGAACTAACTATTGAATAAACACACACATGTACTATGGACCATTCATATCAAGGCATTAAAAATATACGTGTATAATCATGAATATAAGTTGTCCGCGATGTTCATTTGATATTTTGGAACGAATCTCCAGTGTTAGTGTTTTGTAATTCTTTTGCGTTGACATTTTAAAACACATTTACAGTCATTGGAAAGTTTGTGTTGTTTTCCCAGCAATCGCAGCACCACCTTGACTCCTCATAGGACAAAAGAGGACACGCCCCTCCCTCCCAGACAGCCCAGGTAACACACTACACCACTTTACAGAACACACACCTGTTTAACACATTGACATCTAATGTATTTTAAATATATAAATCAACATGCTATTTTCTATCTCGTGTGTGTGTGTGTGTGTGTGTGTGTGTGTGTGTGTGTGTGTGTGTGTGTGTGTGTGATCAGTCGTGAGTCTGTGGTTGTGCCTAGCCGACAACAGAGTCCGGTTCCTGCCCCAGGACTCAGCACTGGAGTTGAACACACACAAGGTACTGTATGTCCCGAACAGCACAGCTGTCCATCAGTCATCCTGCACAGCGATGGGCTGCTGGTTGGACAGACGAGGACATTCAGCATATGTAAAAAGTGGAGATATCAGATCGTTTAAGTCTTATGTTAATGACAGTACACTTGATATAGTACTATGAAAAAGTCTCGAACCCCTCATTTCTTCATATTAGCTCCAGAATTTCTTGTATTTTTAATTAACTCTTGAGGAATAGCTCTCCCGGCTTCCTGAAGGACTTTTTGTCCTTGAGTCGTTGAAACAGATAAGAGGGGAAATGAGGACACTATTAAGGGTGTTACATAAATAACCAAATTTAAAATTGTATCTTTAGGCAGTTTGTAGCTTGTCAGAGTAAAACATTTGTTCCTTTAATCTTTCATTTCATTTAATTTGTTATGAAGAGGCTGGGGGGGATAAAGACTTTTGGACATTTAAAAACTGAAAAAAAAAATTGAAAAGAGGCTCCGCCCCCTCCTCATTAAACTACTTTTGTTTGCAGTGATAGTCTCTCTCTCTCTCTCTCTCTCTCTCTCTCTCTCTCTCTCTCTCAGATCCAGAACAGAAACCTACAGTTGTGAGCGCTGCACCAGTCCAGCAGGTGTCTCTGTCTACAGACGGCCTTCAGCAGCTCCTCCTGCAGCAGCAGGTCCGCCTTTACTCACACACACACACACACACACACACACACACACACACACACACACACTATCTACTGACCAGATTTCTGTGACAGTTTATCATGAAAATAAATGATAGTTTTGTGTGTGTGTGTGTGTGTGTGTGTGTGTGTGTGTGTGTGCGCGCGCGCGCATGTGCATCTGCAGCTGACTCAGGGTCAGCTCTGGGGTTCAGGTGCACCGCTGGACCTGACTTCTCTACAGAAACAGAGGAGAGATGCGGAACATCACACCACTGACACAACTGCACTACAGACCCGGATCATACAGCTGGAGGGACAGGTACACACACACACACACACACACACACACACACTAACACCTACACCATCACATAGGTACATGTATGCACACACCCACACTTCTGCAGACAAATACATAAATACACACACACACACTCTGTATATTCCTGTGTGTGTGTGTAACAGGTCCGCAGTCTGCAGCTGGAAAAGGATCAGGTACAGATGTTACTGGATAATCTCCAACAGAGACACAAACATGATACAGAGCTTATGGAGAACACACACAGGTAATGTACACACAGTGTAATGTGCATACAGTACAATTATGGAGAACACATACACACACACACACACACACACACACTCTCTCTTTCCTTCCCCAGAACTCGTGTAAAGCTGCTGGAGGAGAGTGCGGTGCAGCGGGAGACGCGGGCCCACATGGAGAACCAGGAGCTGATGGAGCGTCTGGAAGCGGTGATGAAGCTGGCGCAGCAGGAGAGGGCGGAGCTTCAGGAGCAGCACCAGCGCAGGCTGGCACAGAGCCAGCAGGAGCGGGACCGGGATGTGGAGAGACTCCGGGATCTCCAGAGGTATAAACACACACACGTCAGAGCCATGGCCTTTATAACTAATCAGTAATGAACAGCACTGCAAGCTCCGCCCCCTGCTCAAGACCGTTCACTTGGAGACTTTTGGTACCAATATCGATGGAAAAAGCAATTTTGTGGTACTGAGATTTTTTCTACATACCTGGAGTAACATAAATAATGTGTGTGTGTTGCAGGAAGTCTATACTGGAGATGAAGAAGGATCACGAGGAGCAGGTACAGAGACTCAGGCGACTAAAGGACGAGGAGATTGATGCAGTGACCAGTGCTACCTCACAGACCAGGTACTGGACTTTATACACACACACACACACACACACACACACACACACACACACACACACACACACACACCATTTGTAATAGTAAATTAAAATTATCAAACACTGGATTTTATGATGTCATATTGTTTCTGATGTAATTCTTCACATTTACCTTCAAGCAGGTGGTTTAGAAAACTGCTAACTAGCTGACTAAAGTAAGCCAGTAACTAGCCAGTTAACCGAGTTAGCACTGTCTAACCGTGTCTAATACAGTATTTAGTATAGATGGGGGACCAATCATCTGGCCATTCATGTAACGCCACACTGACTCCAAAGTCCATGTTTTAACATACTGTACATCTTAAATGTATATACAGTACGGCCTGGTGGTTAGCACTGTCGCTTCGCACCTCCAGGTTTTGGGTTCGATTCCCACCTCGGGGTCTGTGTGCATGTTTTTCCCGTGCTTGGTGGGTTTCCTCCAGATACTCATTTTCCCCCCCCCCCCACAGTCCAAAGACATGCGGATTAGACTAACTGGGATTCTCACATTGCCCAAAGTGTGTGAATATGCGTTTGAATGTTGACCGGAGGTTCTACCGCGGTTGTACAAATGAGAATAAATACAATGTTCACCATTGGCCTCCATGGACTACAGGACTACAGAGGTTCCTGCATGCATGCATGGATGGATGGATGGATGGATACAGTATGTTTGTATTTCACTGCATATCGTATTGTGTATGACTATATGTATGTGACAAATAAAATTACAATTTTTGAATTTGAGCTGGTAATATGTTTGCGATTCCTCTACAATCCTGCAGGTGGTGGACTCTGACTATTATAAATTGCCCGCATCCTCCAACATAGATTTAAGCAATTTCCCTCTGGGATTAATAAAGTTCTTTGAATTTAATTGAATTAAATTAAACTATTCACTCAGAACAGTATTCTGTATGGTAGAAGTGAATTATTAGCAAAATTTGTTTAGAGTTCCAACAAAATCCGAAAAAAAAGGTTGTGATACTAGATAGAATTGCAGTAGAAGTTGTATCGTCACTGAGGTATCGTTATAATATCGTATCGGTTCATCTCTTGTGATTCCCATAAATCTTTTCTAGTTAGTCATTAGAGAAGTGCATTCGGACTGTAGGCTACACAATAGTCTGTGTGTGTGTGTGTGTGTGTGTGTGTGTGTGTGTGTGTGTGTGTGTGTGTGTGTGTGTGTGTGTGTGTGCAGGTCCCTGACGGCGGTTATTGAGCAGATGGAGCAGTTCTCCCTGAGGTTGGGCGATCTCTCGTCTCGTATCGCGAGCACTCACGAGAACACGACTCAGGGTCTGGAGCTCGGAGCTCGACAGAGAGACGAGCAACTGCGAGGTAACAACACACACACTACAAACACACACACACACAATAAATATACAAATTAAGTTCTAACTAATATCACCACCCCTTTTCAGCCACGCCCCCTGAGTCTGACACCAAACTAATGCTGTGTTCGACCTGCCTCTTGGGTCAGGACTACATCTTTTAGCCTCTTGCACAAGAGGAAAAAAAAAAATACATTAATCACCTCCACAGTCACCTTTTTTTAGTGACATGCTAGCCAGCTAACTGTGATGAGTGATGTAAAGTATGGATATCATCACACTGACTTCAAAATGAAATTATGCTGCACTTCTTCTATATTCCTACGGGTGGCTCAAAACTGTACACTAGTCAATCTATTGGCAGGTAACGCAGTGTCCCGTTTGGTACAAGCAAATTATTTGCTGAATTGTAACAAATTATGAAAAAAACTTTTATATTTATAAAATTGTGATTCACAATACAAATCGAATCAGTACCTGGGTATCGTGATGATATCGTATCAGGTCGTCCCTGGTGATTGCTGTGTCTAAAGTAAAGCAAATTCACCCCCTTGATGACGTCATGTGAGCAGCCGTGCTGATTTGCTGAACTCGGGGTTGAGGAGACTGTTCCGAGTTTCCAAGCCGGAATTCCGACTTGAGGAAACATTTTCTTTATGTCTTTCAGTGTGTTAGTGCAATGCATCATATGAGCTAAGGGTGGATTATGAATACTGTGTGTGTGTGTGTGTGTGTGTGTGTGTGTGTGTGTGTGTGTGTGTGTGTGTGTGTGTGTGTGTCTCAGTGCTGCAGGAGCGTCTGACTCAGCAGCAGAGGGACATGGCAGAGGAGAGAACCCGACTCAAAGAGGTCATAGCTAAGATGGACACACAGCTGGCTGAGCAGCAGAGACAGCTACAGCAGGTCTGTGCACTGGGGAGAAGCGGGCCTGGCCTAAGGGGGTGTTTGGGGTCTTGGTACGAGTTCTAGAGTCACTTCATAATTACATCATTACATTAAACTGGGTATCAGGTCTAATATACAGTTAGATTGATTCAGACTGTGCAAAAAGAAAGAAAGATGGAAGCATTTTACGGAATCTGCGAAGGAAATTCTTCACTTGTTTGGGTTTCTGACATCTTGTTTGTTTTGACACGTGACCAAATGTATTTGCATACGCATTAATATTCATGAGCATCTGCCAAAGATGGGTTTGCTCTATGACTTTATTTCTCCTCTTCACTTCAACATACAATCTTACACACATGTGATATATGTTTTGGTCTTGTCATATACACAGTGCTTCCTTGTGGTGGTAAAATGTTTGTGCGTGTGTGTGTAGGAGCGCTGGCGGGTCACAGCAGAGCATGCTAAGGCGGAGTCAGCGTTACGAGGCCTGGAGGAGGAGAGACGCACCATGACTCAACACTTCAGCATAGAGAGAGAGGAGCTGGAGAGGGCCAAGGTGTCTCACACACATACACACACGTACATATATATATACGTGGAAGAGGAAGACAATGAGAAACGAAATAACAAAAGCACCTTACGTATTTTAAAAGCAGTGGTATAAATGTGTGTGTTCTAGAGCGCTCTGTTGGAGGAGCAGCAGTCGGTGATGCAGCGCTGTGCGGAGGAGAGGAGGAAACTGGCCGCAGATTGGACACACTTCCATAATCAGGACAAACTGCGCAAGGAGAGAGAGATAGACCGAGAGGGACACATCATCAGCATGGCACAGGTACACACACACACACACACACACACAACAACGTTGTAGGAGCAAAGAAAACACCTGTATCTATTTTTGCCAGTAGTGATGACGGTGTGTGTGTGTGTGTGTTAGGAGCAGGCTGAGCTGAAGCTCCGAGCAGGAGAGCTGAAGCAGAAAGAGGAGGCCTTACAGAAGGAGAGAGAGAGCCTGGAGAAACTCCGGGGAGAGCTTGAGGTGGAGAGAGAGAGACTCAACACAGCGGCGCTGCACCTGAAACACAGAGCTCAGGAGGTGGAGAGTCTCAGCAAGGTGACGTCTCTCGAATTGAGTGTGTGTGTGTGTTTGTATATAAATAGTTTGTAATTGTTCTCGTTTGTGTGTGTGTAGCTGGCGTGTGAGCGGTACGAGGAAGGCGAGCGGGCGCTGCAGGAGGCTCGGCAGGTGGAGGCGGGACATCAGGCTCGTCTGCGCAACATCCACGCTGAGCTGGAGCGACTGAGGTCGCAGGAGCACAGCCTGCAGCAGGTCAGTGTGTGTGTTCTGTAATCTATAGGTCTTATCATCAGGATATACAAGACCAAGCATTTTCATTGAACAGACCGTGTGTAATTACTCCTCTGTCCCGTCTCTCAGGAGAGGATGAGGATGACGGATTATCACAGAGAGATGGACAGGATGAGACCCGGACCTGCCACTGACCGCTTACCCGCCCCTGCTGACCCTTTGCTAACAGGTACACACACACCAATTATATAACTTGTATCATAGCTGTGTGTTCACAACCCAAAGCATTTGGGGCTCAGTGGTAGGTCTCTCACCAGCCATACGGAAGGCCCGGGTTCGATTCCCTCCCAATGCCCAAAACCCCGGCCACTGGATGCAGTGCCGGTCCCAAGCTCGGATAAAATGGGAGGGTTGGATCAGGAAATGCATTCAGTGTAAAACCTGTGTGAAAGACAGTGAAAGCAACTTCGCATTTTCACCTTCTGTACCATCTTCTTGGTTCATAGATTCGCGAGCTAACTGTTCTAGTAACTGTACATTGCTCTTTGCTGATTCTGTACACATTCATTGAGTAAATAAGTGACAGCATAAGATGCAAGCATGGGTTTTTCTTCCACTGTTATGTCTTTAAAAAATAAATAAAGTCGTAAGCAGGGAAATGTATGAATGTTTGACCACACACTCCAGAGGACAATCAATCAAGCAGGTCATCCAGGTTTGTACATGTACGATTTTAAACATAATCGCAATTGGTTGTTCAGTGGTAGGTTCCTCGTCTGCCATATAGAACTGAACAAACAAACCTAACGCACAGCAGAAAGTGTCTAAGCTAACTGCTCCTCACCGCATGCTTTAGTTCTGAACCCCTCTTATACTTTTACATCTGCATTAATTATTTCTGATTTGTTTCTCAGCTGGTTTACTTCCTCCTGTTTCATTTAATACAGCACGGCTCACAAGTCTGGATCCAGAGGCAGAAACATATTTGAATGTATAAATTAGAGCAAATGCTCACATCGATAGACTTAGACTTCACACACACAGGTATACACTGAACATTTCCTAATAGATCAGAACCGATGTAGTTTCATGAAGAATTTATTTCCGTGCAGAGATTCATTTAGACTGATTCTAATGAACTACTGACTTCAGATCAGCCTGAAGTGAAAAGTCAAATAGTGTTAGTTTTGAAGCAGACTTGCATCGCTTGCTAGAACCAAATGAAAAGAATCGTGAATCTAGATTTTGGGGCCAATAGTGCATCAATAAGAAGACTTTTAACTGTAGGAAAAGTAAATTGTCAATTTCCTCTGAATACATTTTTCCTTTCAGGATTCCACCCAGTGTTAAGCAGCACTGCAGTTCCTCATCCTCCTGCACCATTAAGGCCCTCCAGATCCATTTCTCCAAACCAACAGGCCACACTCGCGGTCCTGAGACACACAGCTGAGAAGGTACACAGCATTGTAATACTGCTCTCATACACATCTCATCTTTCCTGATGAAGCTAAACCTCATTTCTCCAACACAGGACCGGGACTTCCTACAGGATGAACAGTTCTTCCTGGATACACTGAAAACCATGGCCAGCACTTCAACCTTACACACATGACCACAGCTCAAACTCAGTTTTTAATCATTTTAATAAAGCAGCTTAACATTACACTACATATTGATGTTCCTTTCTTGACAGTAAAGATCTGGGCCTGTATTCACCAAGCTTCTGAAGCCTAAAAGTTGCTCCTAGTGGTGAAATTCTAAGAGAACTCTTACAGTTTCTCCTTAAATTTAGGACTAAATCTTAAAGAAGAATGATTCATAAAATATCTTGGCCTTAAAAACAGCTGCCAAGGTAAAATGTTTGAGGACTAAGAGGCTTAAGACTTCCTCTAGCAGAGGACAAAATGGCAGAAAGAAATCTCCAAACACTGCTATTCTGTCGAATTTGGTTTTCCTCCTTCAATTTCTCTTGGATCATTAACTTAAGACTGTCCTGCAATCATATAAACTGGTAAAAGCCGAGCCATTTTGCCCTCATAAATCTGAAATGGATTACAAGTAATAAAATGAGTATAGTAAATGTAAGAACTACCATGTGGAAATTGGTTGCTACAATAGTAGACACTTTCAACATTTGGCTGTTTTAATTAAGTTGACATTTACCCTGTAAAGTATAAAAGTACAAGGTTGCTAAAGTAGCCAGTAGTCCTGATGAAATCATGTTTGTATATGAAATTTTACACTGTTCCATTATGTATTCTATTTTCACAAAGAGCACATTAAGACTTTTGCAAAGTTTTTTTTTATTTTTTATAAATCAACCAATCACAGTCCTTAAACTGCTGCATCATCCATGTGCTGGTCAACCACACAAAGATAGTGTTTGTACTTTCCTTATTCATAGTTGCTCTGAGAAGTTTCCTAAATCACTTTTAGTCTAGGACTCCCAGCTAAAATAGGAGCTCTCAATTCTAAGAAGCTTGGTGAATATGGGCCTGGAGGTGTGAAGGATGAACAGCTTTTAAAGCACAAGGCAATTCAGACAACTTTTGTCCAACAATTTTATTTATACATTAAAGAAATTGATTGCAATGCCCAGTCTTCCCCCTCAACTTTTCAATCAAGGACATGACTTCATACTCCATTCACCTGAAACACAAAACACGAATGAGTTAGTGATTAGCCCCATGCTTTGTACACAGCATAGCAAGTGAGTAAAGACAAGCCTCAGGTTACCAAGGTCTCCACATGATCATTTCAGACAGGGATAACTTCTTTCATCACAGGCTTGTTTGAGTGATTTCTCTACACCCACACTCCAGCTAAACCTTCAATCCACCCATCCTACAACTGCTTAGTAACTATCCAAGCAAGTTTAAATCAATCCCTTTATATAATTAATCCCAATGACATTTTAATCATCCTCCAATTTATTTGCCAACACATGGTTGATAAAGTCTGCATTCCAATTGGCCAGACAAAGTTGAGCAATTTTGTAGAATATACTGCACCATCAATTTTCTTTGACTAGACTATGGTCTACATTAATTTAGCTATTCTGATCATCTATTCTAATGAACATGTATAAGCAGGAGTGCTCAGGTGGGGGATTTGCAAACAAGCACTTTTTTTTTTTTTTACAGAGTTACAGTATATAACAGTAAGCATACCTCTTAAGTTCTGGGTTAACCCGAGGCTGACATGGTCCAGTATCAGGCGGTACACAACCTGTAGAGAGAGAAGAGCATTCAGACATTGAACATAAAGCAGCGAGAAGACAAACACCTTTAAGCTTCATCCTCAGAACAGTTTAGCCCTTTAACCTCGTCAGTTATCGCATCAGACGGCACTTCCTATATAGCATTATCATCTCAGGACGATATTCAGTTTATACAGAACTTCCACAACACACTGTACCTGCCGGAGCTGATCCTCAGGCTGGAGTTTCTCTGCAGGATTCATTTATAATGAAGAGCATGATCCATCATAACCAAATAAATATCTGCAAAGAGTCAAAACATGATAAGGATTAATATAAAAGAATACACTTCAGATTTTGTATTGTAAAAGTTTGTTAGACAAGTTATGCTTATTATATAAATCAGACTTAAAAGCCATTGCACCAGATAAATTCTCACTTTTTACTATGATCTGACCATTTTACTGGTTGCTTTATTAAATTTGTAATACTGTACTTCATTCACATAATCCCCTGCTTTAACGCGCGTGCACATGGATTCACGCGCCACGTGCTCGCGCACCTCGTGTGCAACCCTTCCACCCTTATTTCCACACAATGTTAAAGATAAGACTTTTCAATTTTTACTTCCAATTCCTCAAATGTTTAAAACACGAGTTGTGAAATGATGAAAAATAAAAAAGGAAAAGAAAAGCGTCCCGACCCGATTCACTCATGCTAGCAACCGTTGACTAGCCTATAGCTAAGATTTCAGCGGTTAAGGTGTAAATACAACAATCCAGCTAATGACACTTAGCACTTACCGTCGATCAGGGCGGCTTTAGAGCCTCCAGATTTATCGTTGCAGTGGTAAACATTTTATTTAGAAGCATTAAAAAGAAAAGGCATTTATAAAAATAAAAAAAAACTCCTCAACACGAACTACTACAGCACAAAGGGAGAAAAGACCAAGCACGCGCAGGGGGGCGGAATTTATACGACCTATGACTCGGCAACCCACGTGACTTCGGACCAATGGGATGCGGCGTGTAAGTTTTATCCGTGATTATGGATTGAAGGTTGAACTCAAATCAGGTTCAATATATAAATCATGTTACAATAATAATAGTAATAATTTATTTTTCATTAAATAATATTAATATTATTATATGATATTCTGTAGCATTCATTGTGGACAGCAAATAAATAATTTAATTGTACGATTCTTTACTGTGCATATGGAAATAAACGTTAAACTTAATAATAATAATAATAATAATAATAATAATAATAACTACAGTATATGCTTATCTATCTATCTATCTATCTAGCTGGCTATAGGTCTGTCTCTCTCTGTCTCTGTATGTGTCAGTCTATAAATCTCTCTCGCGCGCGCGCGTGTGTGTGTGTGTGTGTGTGTGTTAAATCCAGCTGTTAAACTCCAGCAGCAGTCCCCGCGCTGCTCCCTCCTCCACCTCCACCCCCCCGTGCCGCGGTGTCCGGTGCAGATCCGGTGACTTGCCCTCCCGCCCCCCCGGTGCAGGTGATGGACGGAGACGGAGGTGCGGAGCTGCGCGCGGAGTTCACCGACGCGGCGACGGGGAGACTGAGGCTCTCCGTGACCTTAACGCACAGCCGCCTGTCGGTGCGGAGGCTCGGGGGTCCCGGGTCGCCCGCGTGGCAGCAAGGTCAGGAGCTCGCGCTCGGGGACTGCGTGGGATGCCGCGCGTGCCGGAGCGAGGACGAGGCGGACGCGGCGGCGTATCTGTCGGTGTATCTGTACCCGGTGCGGCGCGGCTGGACGGGAGCTCCCTCCGGCCGCCAAAGGGTGGAGCACCGATTCAGGGTCCTCAGCGCGGGGGACGCGCGCGCTAACCTGGAGGAGGCGGAGCGGTGGGCGCGCGCTGTCAGGCACCGTGCAGCACAGCACGACCAGGCTCTCAGAGACGGTGAGGGAAAGTTTATCAAAAGTTTTTACATTTGTTTTTGTTTTTGTTAACTCACAAATGTAACTAAAACAGGCGACCTGTCAGCATGCAACTGATCACACAATGTCTCATTACTGAAAATAAATACATTAAAATAAATAAATATTATATAAATGGATGAATTAATATTAGCATTTGATAAATGCAAACATTATTTTCCAGCATTCATCTGCATTAACTACTCTGATTATAGATTAGATCAGATCAGATTAGATTAGATTAGATTAGATTAGATGTCATTGTGCAAAGAACAAAGGTAATGAAATGCAGTTCAATAATACCCCAAAAGAAGTCACAGCGGTACCTCATTCATTCATTCATTGTACTGCTTTATCCTTATATACAGGGTCGCGGGGGCCTGGAGCCTATCCCAGGAAACTTAGGGCACAAGGCGGGGTACACCC
>JAQQZT010000021.1:2616278-2631470 GCA_030068275.1 Clarias platycephalus
AGTTAGTTGGTGTGAGAGAAGAGGATGCAGAGGATAGGGTTAGATGGAGGCAGATGATTCGCTGTGGCGACCCCTGAGAGGGAACAGCTGAAAGACAAAGAAGAAGATGAAACATGAAACATATGGTGTAATGACAAAATCTCACTAGATCTCTCTTTCTCTTTTTCGCTCTCAGACACACACACAGTTGTGATGCACCGTGCAAGGCTGCACATTAATGATGCTGACTTTGGTTTTCAGGCTACACCTGGCTCTCTGCCACATACACACACACATACATGCACGCACAGACATAACCATTAACACTGTCTAGTCATGCACAAAAACACATAAACAGTAATGTGGGATAAGCAGAGCGGAAAATAGCCAACTGCTTAATAAAGATTGGACTCCATTGGAGCAATGACAAAAGGTCATGTGGTCTGATGAGTCCAGACTGAGTCTATTCCAGAGTGATGGGCGTGTCAGGGTGAGAAGTGAAGCACATGAAGTGATGCTCCATCATGCATAGTGTCCACTGTACAAGCCTCTGGAGACAGTGTTATGATCTGGGGTTGATCAGGTGATCAGGTCTAGACTCAGTAACATTATGTGGCAATAGAATGAAGTCAGCTGATGACCTGAATGTACTGAATGACCATGAATATATTCCAAAACATTGTGTTCTTTGTGTGTAGTCAGTGATTCAGGTGATGTGGGTGTGTTGTGTTAATTTGTGCACAGGAAGACGTTAACGGATGCTTTATACAGTAGTAAATATAGTGGATTTAAATTAAGTCTAAGAACATTGAAAAGGCATTTTTGCAATTAATGTCTTGATGTAATATTTTGCAAGTGTTTGTTAGCTGCAGTCTCGAGTATATGAAACCTAAATCTGACTTAAACAATACAGCATGATGCCTAAAAGCTCTGCCTTACCGTTCTGTTTTTTCTGTTAATGGAAGCTGAACTCAGATCAGATTTCCTGCCTTCCGATGTATAATTTATAAATGTGTGCTCAGGAGTATGAGCCTTTGGATTAAAGGGATAAAATGGTCAAAATGCTGAATAGAATATAAACTGAATACAGAAGACAGGTTTAACATTATTAAACGAGGATAATGCATGTGTTGTAGATGTTCTGCAAGATGTTCTGCAATGTTGTGTAGACAGACAGATAAACACGAGTGACAGATCTCTCTCTCTCTCTCTCTCTCTCTCTCTCTCTCTCTCTTTCTCTCTCCTCTGTCTGATCCTGACATATGATCCGTTTTGTTCCACATCTCGCTCTAACTGTATCATTCAGTGGTCCTGTGTCAGGAGGAACAAATTGCTTGCTCAGAGTTGTTGGCTTTCTTGTCTTCTCCACATCTTACACAGCAAAAAGTCAAAACCTCACAGCTCATGGGACAGCTGTCATCACCTTCACCTCCACTAACCTCCATCTGTTCGCACATTGCTGGACGCTGGAGCTGAATCAGTAATGAACTAGACATCTGTGTATTTCCTTTAGCTGTAGTTTGCCTGCAGGTTACGCAGGTCTATTCTATTCTATTTTATTCTATTCTATTCCATAGATACCATTAAAGTCTCAATCTACACCTTTCTATGCTCTATACCTTCCGACTACTTTAATTTTATAAAAATTTCCATCAATAGTTCAAGATCTGTAAATTTCTAACATTTAACTGGATGAACGACATCCTTAGTAACAGTCCCAAGCCCAGATGGAATGGGAGGATTGCATCAGGAAAGGCATCCGGTGTAAAGCCCGTGCCAAGTTGTATGCAGGTCAGATGGGTCACAGTGGTGACCCCTTGGTGGGAGAAGCTAAAAAAACAACAAAATCTTTACCACCACATCACACTGAGCCAGGTTTCCTCTACATCCACAAAAAATGTCAGAAACACATAGCAACTGGTAAGGACGTTTTTTTTTTTTTTTTTGGATGTGTTAAAAGAAATCCTGGTGAGGATGTGGGCAAAGCAAGACACAGGAATAACTTCAGGACGTAGTAACAAAGGTATTGACCAGTTAACGGCATAACTAACTAACTAACTCCTAAGTGATTTCAGTGACATTACAAGCATGGTGCAGATGGAAAAGATTGGATGGCATTCAGACTGAGTTGTCATTGGGATGTCGAATTGTAGAAGACCGCATTAAGTTCATATTATGTTCTTCTGGTCTCCTGGACCATGTTTATGCAGCAGGTTATCGGCATGTTTTGTAATATTCATATTACAACAGATAAGTGTTTCCGTTTGTGCACGCAGGCGCTGTGTGTGTGTGTGTGTATGTGAATCTAGAGTAAGCTCCCCTCTCCCCCTTCTCGTCTTACACGGTTACCCTCCCTCCACTCTTTTCACACATGCAGAAACGGAAACACTGTTTCATCAGAAAAATAAACAAGAAATCTCTCTAATGACTCTCTAACGGAATGTAAAGTAAAAATAGCTCGTCTTGCGGAACACTCGCAAATCGTGTTACTCGCAATCCGAGGTTCCACTGTAATGTGTAATGTGTATTCTAACCCACCGGATGCAAGACAAAATAGTAAGCGCATGATAAGTACTGGTAAAAATGTGGTGCAATCTGATTGGACATAGAAGTAACTTGCTTTGATTTCATTGGACCTGGTGAGCAAATGATACGTGACTGATAGGAAATTTGTGACAACATGAAAGATGCATTGAGAACCTGACTGGGACGTGACTAGGAAGTGGTACAGTGTGACCTTAATAAATGCACATTTCCTATTTTCAGTTGATGGTGCGTTTCTTTCACTTCTCATGAAAAAATGATCAGCATGTTCAACACCGCCAGTCTCTATCTGTTCACACACTGTACGAGCATCATGATCCTGAGGAGTGGTGTGAAAAATTATATTTTAGCCTAATTAACATTCCTAGAAGTGGAAGACGTGTGTTAAATCAGCGCTGCTCAGGAATCTCCAGAGACACTTTAATGTTGTACTGTTTGTACTGTTTGTCTGTAGTGTTGGTTCAAGTTGGTTCAAAAAGCTTGTCGGAAAATGTGTGTTATTGACATACAGGGTGTGAATAAGCCTTGTGGATGAACTTAGTGGATGATCTAGCAAGAGTGTGTTTCAGTGCATGACCTTATGTGCACAAGACAATAAAATATAATCGATAAAAAAATGGAAATTGCGATGCCAGGTTTTTTCATAATATTGATTTTGTGTCTTGTATTAAGTACAGTTGTGTGTGTCTGTGTGTGTGTGTCTTTAACTTTCTCAGGTATTGAGAATAGCCGAGTGTGTATCAGACGGAGCGTGATGGTGCTGGTGAATCCTCAGAGTGGACGAGGCCAGGCGATGTCTCTCTACACTGGCCCTGTATTGAGCATGCTCACTGAGGCGAACATCTCTCACACACTCATCACCACAGGTTTGTTCGCATGGCGTGCACACACACACACAAAAGTACCAACCCTATCTCCATGCTTGAAACATTATGAGTACAGTTTCACATTCCATGCAAACTTTACGCTACACAGTATGCGACACAATCATCAGTCTGCATTATTTTTGGTCTCGAAACGTCGAAAGTGAAATAGGAGATAGAATATGTTCAACAAAACAGCAAAACATGTGGAAAGAGCTTCTCCAGTCGAATCAGACAAAATTTAAGCTGGCTTAAAGCTCTACGTTTGGGATGAACCCAACATACTGTAGCTAATCAGCCTAAGAGCACTATGAAGCATGTGGTTGGTAGCATTATGTTTAGAAGATTATGTTTAGAACATGTTCACGGCACTTAACCTGTTTGAATCATGGTGTATTACTTTAGCGAAGGGGATTGACAGCATTAATTAGCATTATGCATTTTGATAGCGTACTTCTCAACCTGGGTGTTGATTGATGTCAGACTTGCTTAGAACATGCAGTGGTTTGCACCAATGCCATAGAACTCACTACGATAAAAAAGGCTGTTTACTGAGTGAAGAAAACAAACCCAAATCTGTCAGCAAGCAGTGACCCTCGACTGCAGGAGAATTCTGTCTCCACGAGGACAGAACAGTCTGCAGTTATATATAGAGGAAATATTTTTATCTCTCTTATGTCATTTTTAGATAAATGTACTATATCAGTGCACAGACACAGACTAAGAGCAGAAGTGGAACAGAGACACTGAGTTAGGGTTCTACAGTAGTCTGCGGTTTTCATGGAGTAGTCCGAGACGAAAGCTGAGAGAATAGCACAAGAGAAATATTTCTAGATACTTTAGTCGCTGATTCCGCAGTCCTGTGTAAGATGGTCCTTCTCTCACTCTGTGTGCAGTAGCTTCATCCCACAGGGCCAGAATAGTGGCAGCAGCTCAGGTTTAATATACTGCAAGGCAGTTGATCCGAACATGATGTACACCCTGACACACAGAGAGAGAGAGAGAGAGAGAGAGAGATAGTGCTGACTCAGCGCCTCCTCCCTATCGGATTCTTTCTTTCACTCTCTAGCTCTCTTTAACGCCTTATTTTGTCCATCTTCCTCACTTCAACCCTAAACATCTACGTCTCACTTTCTTGCCTAAGTGTGTGTATTTGTGTGACACATGGCTCAGTGTTCATCTTATAAGATTTATTAAGATAAATCCACTGACCTGTACATCTTCAAATAATAACACACATATTTACAATATTAAAGTATGTTTTTTGTTCTCAGAGCATCAGAACCATGCACGTGAGTTGGTAAGGAGTGCCGATCTGTCACAGTGGAGCGCCATCGTCATCCTGTCAGGGGACGGACTTCTGTTCGAGGTTGGTCTGTGTATGTGTGCTTGTGTTTGTGTGTATGTATGTGTGGGGGTGTCTTAGCAAATAATCGAGAGAATATGTTCTGCAGGTGATCAATGGTTTGATGGAGAGGGAAGACCGCGACGAAGCGATCCGCACTCCACTCGGCATCCTGCCTGGAGGATCTGGGAATGCACTTGCAGCATCAGTTCACCATTACACACAGTGAGCGCCGACATAACACAGTGTTATAAAGGGTCATATTAGATTTTAATGGGAGAAGTGAATTCTAATTAAACTGCAGGATACTAGATCAGCAGAAAATCGCTGCCTTTATACACATCGCAATTTCGCAATTAAGTAAAAAACCAAGTTGAACCTGTTCTAACTGCATAAAAAGTGGCATTGCATTCTGGGACTTTTCCGGATTTTGTACAAATGCCTTCCGATTTATTACTGTGATGAACTGCTTATAGGAGCAGCAAAATTTTACCATTACCCCAAATGTTTTAAGGACTGTTCTACAGTTATCTTTCTATTAACTACCGTAGTGTTCAGAAGAATAACTTGCAATACATATAGCACCAGTCAGCACATTAGTACCACATTAGTACCAGATTAGTACCAGATTAACACACATAATCAGAACAAAGCTGATGGTGTTGATACTAATTGCTTGTGAATTAGTAAATTACAAAAAAAGAAAGCCATCTTTTAATGACCTTTAATCAGATCCTTAATCAGAGCTAGTTCTAGCCTCCGAGGGTGATGAGACTTTTGTGACTGAATATAGAGTCTGAGAGCACTAATAGGGTCATTTATATGCATAGGACACAGGAAATTAAACAGCAGAAGATATATTCATTACCCTAGGCACCCAAAGTGACATAGCTTACTGTATGTGAGACAGTGCAGGCAGAATGATGAGTTGTGGCCCGTGGTGGAGATGGGGATAAGAAGGGGATGGTCTATGTGTTCTATGAGTCTTGAACAATTCAATGGACATAAAAAATCCATAAGATTCTTTTTAAAGGAGGAATCCTTAAATTCCTTTAATTCTACACTGAGATGTAATTACTATACAATGACGATTCTCTGTAGGTTCATTGGACATGTCTAGTTTTCTTATTATTATTAGATCTAATTTTATGCACATGCGACACTGTTTTATTAGACAAACGCAAAAACAATAAAGATATTCTATTCTATTCTATTCTATTCTATTCTATTCTATTCTAAATGCTCATTTGTATGTGTTTGTGTACATCCTATTAGTAAATGTTGTGTATGTGTGTCCCAGAGCTAGCCCTGCACTGGGTGAGGACTTGCTGCTAAGCTGTTGTTTCCTGCTCTGTAAAGGTCTGGTGTGTCCCCTGGACATCGTCTCGGTGCGTCTCTCCACTGGGCCCCGTCTTTTCTCCTTCCTGTCGCTCGCTTGGGGCTTCGTGGCTGACGTGGACATTGAAAGCGAAAAGTTCCGCCAAGTTGGTGCCATGCGCTTCCTCGTGGGCACTCTTCTGCGCCTTGCATCTTTACGTACTTACCAGGGCAAGCTGGCATTCCTGCCTGCTAGAGAGAACTCAGACATGGCATCGATTTCCTCTTCCCCTGGTTCACATACTCATTCCATTTTCTGTTCCTCTATTCAGTGTCTACCACAAGGAAAAAGAAATCCTCATGCATGCACAAGGAAAAATCTGCATCCTACCTCTAATGGTGATGATTTCTTACTCGCTGAAAATGAGCCAAAGGACGACAAACTATCTGACAACTTTTTGAGCCCTATTGGAAATCCGGTGCCAACAGATTGGACCATAGAAAAAGAGGAAGAATTTGTTTTAGTTCTGGCAACCTGCCACTCTCACCTGTCCGAGGAGATGATGGTGTCACCGGATGCTCGGCCTGATGACGGCTCCCTTCACCTGCTCTATGTAACAGCAGGAATATCACGACCAGCCTTGCTTCGACTCTTCCTGGCCATGGAGAAAGGGACACACCTGACATGTGATTGCCCACATCTTATGTACCGGCGTGTTCGAGCCCTGAGGCTTGAGCCAATCACGAAGCCTGGAGTCATTACTGTGGATGGGGAGCAGGTGGAGTACGGGCCAATTCAAGCTCAAGTGCACAAGGGATACGGGAGGATTATATGTGGATGAGCACCACCTAAATACAAGGATCAGCTAAAAATGCCGTTCTAACTGATCGTGGAAAATGCAATTAACCTCGAATTGACCTTCTATAATTTAGACAAGACTGGGGTTGAAATGTGCTACTGGATGTTCAAGCTCTTGCAGACCATCATGGTGTCACAAGCTGGTCTGTTTGTAAACTCTAAAACCTTATATCTTTGAAAGAAGTATGTGTATGATACCGCACAAGCTCAGCTGAAGATTCTGTCTGATAAAAACATAGCTTTATTCCCAGAACAGTTCTGTAAAGCTTCATTTTATTTATTATTCCGAGAACCTTTCATCAGACATTTACTCCCTCATTTCTTTTGTTTATGTACTTTTTAATGCCAGGATGGTGTCTAGGTTCTGGGAATGTGCAGGTAAATGTGTGTACAAGGTAGAGGAGTACTTTATGATCCTCACAAAAACATATAATAGGTGTCCTGATCCTAGTCCATAACAGTGCTGTTCACACGGGGCTGTAGCTATACTGTATTTACATCACTCAGCTACTGCAAGTGTAAATATTCTATAGAAACCCTAATACAGGAAAACAGGAGAACATGAGAACACCGTCAAAGCCTCGCCCAGGGCTAGGATGGGGAGCTGAAAATGGCATCATATTTGATGGTACTCACAAGTTTGTCTTTTATTAGTAGTTACCAGCATTTTTCCTCATTTTTGATCAAGCCATATGTTTAAACTGATTTAATAATCAGTTTATTTGGAACATCTGGTCCTACTGCATCAGGTGCAACCTCTTTATGGGTGATGTAAATCGCCAACAATTCTAGATCTGCAGCTGACAAACACTGACATCCTGCTGGTGGCTGTAGAACATTACAGAATGTAGAATGGTACAGACTAGAGCTCCAATATCTATCTGTTTGCCAGTGCTTTCAGTCAGTGGTTCCAGACCAGCAATGAGCAGATGAAGTTAATACCAATGCTAGTACTCCAGCTGTTAACTCATGATCGGAAGTCAGTGGGTCTAGCTTTGTCTATTAGCTGGTTGAACTCTAGAATGATTCTGGAATTTAGGCCAAATGTTTTAGAGATCTAGTTTTTAATTGCTGACCTGAAATAAGTGGCTCTAGAACTTAAGCTTAAAGTCCTAATATAAGTGGTTCTGGAAATTAAGGAAGGTATTTAACTGCAATTGATTATTATTGTTCTGATGTCAGTGGTTTTAATTCTCAACATAAAACCATCAGACATGAAATTAGTAGTGCGTGAAGAATAGCTAATATGTCCAAACTTTAAGATTTGAGAACGCTGTCTCATAACACAAGAGCTATGGACAGTGGGTGTAAAACAGCAGTTAATAAGTTGATGATGCAAAGTCAGTGGTTCAGGAACTGCTGTTATTTATTGCAGGTTATGTTTCTAGAACTACAGCTGATAATGCTGATCATTGGTGTTTTAGCAACATCAGTTGATAATCCTGTTCGGAAGTTGGATAAGACCGTCTGCCAACTTGGTGGCCTGTGATTATACTGTAGATAATTACTCAACTGAATGTGGAGTTTGTAGAGCTCCAGCTAGTGATAGTCGTCTTGTAGTAATTGGTTCTTGGTAATTGCTGGTGAATTTAAGCAGATGCTTTGGTGGCTTGAAATCAGTGATTTCTAATGTGCAATCTGATAATTGCTGTTCAAAAGATAGTGAGATTCGGCATTTGGTTGATCAAATTCTTCTGTTCTTATTCTGCTTTCTTAGACTTCCTGTTTTATGCTGTAGCCTTTTCTATATAAGCACACGGTGTAGGAACACCTACCTATACTTCTGCAGGAATTTCTATAGTTACAATATGTTTATATGGTTATGTTTTTTCCACGGTCTTCAATATGTTATATGTTAGAAAATGTAGAAAATAAATGAGAAAGGTATTCTATTTTCAAAAATAAATAAATAAATTAATTAATTAATAATAAAAAAAGTTTTAATAATGGTCGTAAAGCATAGACTAATAAGGAAAATAACATTGTACCCTCTTACTACCAATAATGCATATTAGATTTAATGGCATTTTTGCAATAGTAATTGTATTAGTAATTCTACTAGTCATAGAACAGTTACAAAGAGTTATAAGCACAGGTTATTATGGGCTTTAACAAGCATATACTGAGAATGTACACACATTTAATCTGTGCACTTATATAATAGCAATTTGTAATAATAATGGTCATTTATGATTAACTGATGTATAATGACTTACTGTGGTAGAAATAGTTCACTATTTAAATTAAGACTTTTTTCTTGTCTAATTTTCTCTTGTCTAATTGTATTGGCTTGTACTAACTGTTACTCAAAGAACATACACATATATATATTTGCAGCCCTTAGACCAATGAAGTTGTTGTCAGATCTAGCAAAGAGCCATAAATCTATAGGACACTTGATGATGTTGTGTCTCTCTTGGATAATAACACATGAATCAGAAATCTACTTTCAGGTGTGGATGTGCATTCACACAGTTTTAGCTAAGAATTTCAAGTTGTGTTAATAAGACTTCTACATCTAACATATGGAAATTATACGTATTTTCCATATGTTACAGTAGATGAGTGCTATAATGTATTCCATGATAAAGATTATTAAGGTAATTTTATCTTTAATGTTACTAAAAGGCAAATACATTTACTCTATATTGAACTTATACCTATAAACCTATGTGATTTGTGTCAAAATAAAAATATAAAAACACCGACACAATAGTATGAGATAGCCAAAGGAGGCCAAAATGTATAAAGTTTATTGAAAGCTGCCAAATGATGTCAAACAAGAAAAAAATGGAGAATAACAACACCAGATAATAGGTAAATGTATGTATGTATGTATGTATGTATGTATGTAAACTGTCATGCATCGCTTAACATCCATGACACATTCTGGGACAAGCACCTTATTATACACTGTAGACTTTTTTGTGTAAACAAAGTGTACATTAAAATATGAATAATAATACAAAGCATGGTAGAGCACATATATAAACCAGTTTATTTGACTATGAATACATTTAAAATCCTTTTTCTAAGTTATATGTATTGTACAAACATGTATGCAGACCTTTTCCCCATAGATGTTATGCGGTGCATGACTTATATTAGCGTTCTTCCCAAAATCTCTATTATGTACAATGTATCCTCTCATCATTGTTAATACACTCACTGAAGAAATCTAAATAGAATTAAGTAACCCAAAAATCCTTCATTTTTTTTTTTAACATTAAAGCCTATACCCCAAGTCTTGCTTCTTCTGAAGTTAAGCATTAATTTCACCCTAACGAATGAAAGTAGAAGTGACCCTGTAGGTGGAGAATGAGTTGGAATCTATTGTATCAGTAGATGCTACTGGAAGCAGGAGGAGTCCAGTTGACTGATCCTTTGTACACACTGCCATGGCTTCCTTGTATGTCATTTTTGACTTGGTCATAGGGTTCATTAAATCCTTCAGCATTTTGTCATCATCTTCAATCTCCTTTGCTGTTTTCTGGTCTATCAGATTCAAAATAATGGCATCCTGTAAGGCAATTCGTCCGGCTTTGTTGGGGTTCACCATACCACCTGTTAGAAGTTGTGCTTCCAAGTACCGTCTGGCGTTCTCATTTGGGATGAAGCCTTTCTGAGCCGCCTCTCCTGCTGACAGGCGCTGCTTGGTTACTGGGTCCTCAACACCTGTAAAAGCTTTCTGGGCAGGAATAAGCTTAGACAGTTGGCTTGTTTCGATGAGGCCACGTTCTGCTGCCTTGTGAACTGAGTAGCGCTCCTTTTTGTTGATGTCCACAATCCCCCCTGTGGCTGCTTGTGCTTCCAGAAGCTTATGAGCTGTGTCTGGGTCAATCAGTTTACGGGTCATGGCACTCCTCACAGACATGCGACTTTGTGTCGTGGTGTCAAAAATACCAGAGATTGGGAAGGTCTCATCTACATTAGTGATGGTGTTTAAGTTAGTATTGCTTCTGGATAAAGACCTTTTCATTGTTGAGGAGCTGTAGTTGTTCACCACAGAGGTTGAGGTTGAGGTTGATGTGGATGTTACTGGCATGGGGACTGAACTTATGTGCTTTTCACCTGCAACCTTGAGGGCAAGTTCTGAGATGGGAATTTTGCCATCCTTATACTGCTGGAGATCATACTGGGTCAATCTTCCTTCTGCCAGGGCCTCTTGGATGGAGTATGACTTCCCACTCTTGCGGTCTTGTAGACTACTGATCTCACCTTTAGGCCCACTACTTGTGATTATCTCCCAACTACACTCAAGGTTCTGCAGGTGTATATAGTGGTTCCGATCAATAAGACCTTGCACATATGCATCATAGGGTGACATATTTTTCCCAGTCTCTGGATCCAAAATAGTGATTTTGGTAGATTTACTCGTTTCACTCTTGTGCATCTCAGAATGATCCTCCTTTTTCAATGCCGCCTGCAGTTCAATGATTGTGGTCTCCCTTCTTTGTATTAATTCTTTCTCTGTAAGGATGTTCTTCTCTAGACTCTGTATATCGGCTTCCAACCTTAACAATTTTTGTTTAGATATTTGAGTTATCTCACTTAGCATTTTTGTCTTCTGCTGGAATGTTACAGTGATCTCTTGCCATTCAGTTTCCAACCTCTTCAACTCCAGAAGAAGTCCATCCCTCTCTTTCAGGAATGCATCCCTATTTGAGATAAGTGTGGTCTCCTCTACGGAGGTGTTAGTAACTGTGGTTTGAATACGTGTCACTTTTACGTTGATACGTTGGATTTCCTCCTCGTGATTCCTTATGACACTCCTGAGTTGTGTTAATTGGGCTCTTAGACGATCTCTCTCAAGCTCTACAGTTTGGTCTTTCTCAAACCTGATTACCTCCTTATAGACTGTCTTCTCCACAGATTTCTCTTTGGTAAGGACATCTATTTTGAGCTTTAAGTTTCGAATGTTCCTTTCCATGGCAATGACCTTGGTGCTCTCCTCTTCTATCTGGTTGCGAAGATCAATAATTAGCTTGTCCATTTTGGCATCTCTTTCTATTTTTATGACCTCCTCAATGATGACTTTCTCCTCAGGAGGCGGACCATTCTCAAATTCAAGAATTCGAGTCCTGATTTGCCTAAGCTCTGTCTCAACAACAATCTTCTTTTGCCGAATGTCTGTCTGACTTATGCTCTTTTCCTTCTCCAAAACAATGGCTCTCAGTTTCTTCACTTCAACCTCTAAGTCCATATGATACTTTCTTTCCTCATCCAGCTTCTTTTTTAATCTTGCATGCTCAATAATCTGGCTTGGGTCCTTCTGGAGAATTACGATTTCTTGGTATATGATCTTCTCTTCAACTTTCTGTTTTTCCAGCACAATGAACTTCTGGCGAATATCAAAGATGTTTTCTTCTACTGTCCGACACATCAGATGTTCTTCATGTACCTCTTTTCTCAAGTGTTCAGCCTCTTTCTCCAGAAGAGGATCCTTCTCATATCTGATGAATTCCTTTGTTACAACTTGTATCTCCACCTTGGACTTCTCTATCCTCAACTCATCTCTCTGTTTGCGTACAATGGTCAGCTTATCCAATGTAGCTTGGTAAGTGTCCCGCAGGCGGGTTAGATTTTCATTGAGCCTCTTTATCTCAAAAATAATTTCTGGACTCCTCTCTTCTTTTATAATTTCATGTATGCTTTCTTTTACTTGCACTCTGGGTTTCTCAGAATGCAAGCTCCTCAGGTCCACCATCACCACAGTTAGCTTCTTCTCAAATTCACTACGTTTTATTTCCCATTCCTGAATCTCTCTTCTTAATCGCTTTATATCTGCCTCAGTTTCAGGGTCAATTCTATAGACTTCGTTGATGGTCTCCTTCACCTCAATCCTTTGTTTGACTGTCTCTACTTGGCTATAACGAGATTGAAAGACACTTATCTCCTTTGTCAAGAGAATTATTTCTTGGCGTATTTCTTCCAAGCTTGTACGAAGAATTTTGGACTCTTTAATAAGCTCAGAATCTTGTTCTATCTTCTTCACCTCCTTTATAACTATCTGAGGTTGGATAGTGGGTATCATTATTTCTAGTGTGTTGATCTGGCTTCTTATCAGAAAGATTTCCTCACTTAAGCTTTTGGATCTGAGGCCAACATCAGAGATTTCGTCCTTGAACTTAATAATAGCTTTGAGCATTTCAGGATCTCTTTCCAATCTTATGACCTCCTTTTTCATCACTCTTTCTCTTATTATTGGTGCCTTTTTCTCCAAGATAGTGATTTCTGTGCTGCTCTGCACTATCTCCGTTTCCCGTATCCTGATTTCCTCTCTTAGCCTTTTCATCTCCTCTCGGATAAACACTGCTTCCTTTTCCAGTTGAGCATCCTTTGAATACTCAGTCGTCACCTTGGTCACTAACTTTGGCTTGATGTTGGACATTTCATGCTCCACGGTGATTATTTTCTTATTGATTATTTCAATCTCTGTGTGAGTTACAGTGTGTTTTGAAATCTCTTCCTCTATCTTTTTCTTCATTATTTCTAGGTCAGCCTCCAGTTTGGGATCACGGTAGTAATGCACGGTCTCCTTCTCTTCCACCCGCTCAACTCCACGCCGGTTTCTGAGTGACAACAACCTAATTCTGAATGAATCCAGTTCGTTCTCAGCATGAATACGTCGGGAGATCTCATCTGCCATGTCCTTCTTTAGGGTATCGACCTCATCCAATTCTCTCTGCTGGTGCACCACTATCCGGCTTACAACCACTTCATTCTGTAAAATGAGTCAACACAAGAGAAGAAAAAATTGTATTGGTGTGTTGAATAAAAAATTTTTAAAACTCGTATAAAGATATTTTAATAATGCATTATTAGCAACTTACCTACCAACACCTTACCATATAATGTATATTAAAACCTACTCTAAACACCATTTTAAGCTATACTCAGCAGTTTGAGCATTTTTAGAAAAGGAAGAGGAGAATTTAAAACAGGCTGGCCTGTATCTTATAACCAAAACATGACAATGGGCAACACATTTTAACTTGCTTGGTGGGCTCGCTTTTTGAATTTGTGTGTCTATCTTAACCAGTCATATCATGTTACCACCTGGTATACCTCACCTGATTGATGATGCTATTGGCCAGTCTCATTTGGTCAAGAACTTGGATATTCTCTGCCAACAATTCATGGTATCGTTTCACAACACTTCTTTCCTAGAAAGTAAAAGAGAAAAAAAATCTACCATTGATTCCAATGTTCATCATGGTTTAAAGTAAGTTTGATTTGGAACACTACATGTTGTTTTAGTTGATATACCTTATTTTGGATGGCTTCAGCGAATGTGAGAGAGTGCCATTTTTTCATATCAGTCTCATCATTGATTATAGTGTTGCGGTACCTATAGGTAATGGCCTCGTATTCCTGTTAACACAGGCAGGGGAGAAGTTTAATGAGATTTTTAAAGCCTGAGTAAAGACTAGCATTCTTCTTCAGATATACCTGAGACGATAAAAATAGACAATGTATGTAGGAAAATAAATACATACTTTAAGGATAGTCTGAAGCTCATGAGAGAGAGATAAAATGCGATTAATATCATCAGATTTTCTCCTTAGTTCTTCAATGGCCCACTGCAAAGAGAGGCAAAGAAGTCTCAATTATCAAATATTATCATCAAATAACTAATTCGCATTTGATGCTAAATCGTAACACGCAATGCTCAACATTTTCACCGAACTGACCTTCTGCGAGTTCTGTTTAGTGGTGATTTGAGTCATGGTATCTTCAGAAAACATCTTGTTGCTGGGCAGGTCATTCATGAATGCATTGAGGGAACGGACAGTACTCTTAAAACTTTTGTACTTAGCAGTCACCTCCTGCATCAGTGCCAATCTGCAATCATATGCCAGAGATTGAATTTCTTACATTATGACAAAAACTAATATTATTATGTATTATGTCATATTATTATATGTAATATTATTATGTATTATGTATGTATTTTCAAGCTAAACTTTCACACAACATACTTTTTAACCAGTGGATTTTATTTGCCTGAGGTATTGTAACATTCAGCAAGTGAATGAGGCAGAATGCAAATAATCAAGCTGATCAAGGGCAATGGTGTACTGTATGCTAGGCTTATTTAATAAAAAAAAGTCATGTCAGTTTGAACAAATGGCACATCAAGAGTCATCAAAACAAAAACCTGATAGCATTCTTCACACTGAGGATTGTAGTGTGCAAAAAGAGGTGGAATACCTAGGTGTATTGTATTGGAATAGCTATACAATGTCTACTAAAGGTTCAACTGGTGTTTGGGAATTATTTAT
>JAQQZT010000021.1:2679094-2690765 GCA_030068275.1 Clarias platycephalus
ATTATTTTTGAAGGGGAAGAAGCCAGAGGAGGTATGTTTCTCCTGAGGTTTGGGCTAATTTCTAGGATAAAAGAATGCAAATACAAGGCTAGCAAACTGATGTAAAAGCCCTGTCCACTAGAGGGCAGGTTAAAGCTGGACCAATGAAACTGGATCCGATCATGTCGTGTCATTTTTCATAGCCAGGTTAACGATGAAGATGAGGGAGGTGACAAGTTTTGATATTGTATACTAACGCTGATATAAACATTACAAACCGCAAACTGTTAAACATCCACAAACAGTGATAGCACAACGCGACATGGAGACACATTACAGCATTGTTCATCTAGTGACATGATGGAACATTCTGCATGTCAGCTAAGAAGCAGAGCGATACTCAGTGTAAACAAGCAAATCTTAACATTATTTGCCACTTACTAACTGTCTGAAATCACATCTACACACACACACACAAAGTATAAAATGTAGTCAAGTAAGAAATATTAAAGAAAAAGATGTCAAAACAATATGTGTTCAAATACACACAAAGCTCTCATTGCATATGTAGGAAGAGTTTAACGCACACTCAAGTTCCTAAATTCTTCAATATCTTGTTAACATTGTTCTATCATTTCCTCTCCACATTGGTTGTTTAAAGCCCCAGAGAATCACAATCTGCAATTCTAAGTAAGGCAAAATAATCATTGTCAGGGACGGTGTGATGGTGTACAACTACCTGTGATTGAGCTGTTACTATAGAAACACTAATGTTTCTATAAAAAAAAGACATTGTGTTGTAGAAAATGAATCATAATTTTGACTTCAACAGCACTGTGGTATAAAAAGAGGTTCATGTTGGTCATATGGCCATCATCTAAAGTACAAACTACTAATCAATAAGTGATGTGAAGTGGACGGAGCTAATCTCACTAAGGCTGATATCGGATGTCCTGTGTCCGTACTTAAAGTGTCTAAATTTTGACCAACCAATAAATAAAAGCTAGCCATTGAGAGAGAGAGTCTAAGGTAATTTTCTATCTTTAAGACTAGCATTAGAGTGAGAATGCTAACCATAGAGAGAGAAAACTACCTTAGACAGCTAATCTGTGAGACAGAGCTTAGAGAAAGAAAGCTAACCTAGTGAGTGAAAGCTAACTTTACAAACAGGAAGCTCATGCATTAAATTAGAGATCCTGCCGTAATGCCAATTTTATCATTGGTAATTTGAACGGTCTTAATTCATGGTAGTTTTAAGCAGTTGTAAAAGGGGTTATCAATCAAGGTTGCTTGTTAGAATGTTACGCCATGTCCACCGGAACATGAGTTTTACTAGAACACTTAAACTGGGGATACACTACACAACTTTAGACAGGATTTTTTACAGGATTCAAAATCATGCCGAATATAACCTGGTCTGTACCAGGGAGCACTATTTGCGGCCAGTTGGCATGGCAAGTTAGCACAGAAATCTGTGAGCATGTAAGGGTTACGGACAAGAATTGTCAAGTGTGAGGGAAGAACAGACTCTTCCCGACATGAGTCGCAGTATATCAAGTATATCAAAATTTCCTCTCACCTACACAGCCGTAGTTGATAAAGTAGGAAGGCACATGACTGTTGAGAATTTTTATAAATATAAATATTAGGCATAGTGTGAAGGTTAACTTCCTTGTTTTTTGTTTTTTTTCGTTGTTTACTTGGGGCTCACAAACCAACTTCATGCATACTGCCTGTTGTATCGGAGGGTGGAAATATGCAAGTGTACCCAAGAATGGGGCATAATAATAATAATGTATGTAAATGCTGTCTCGTGGGGAAGTGGCAAATCAACTGTGCCTCTTGTGAAAGCTCCATAACTTCTGCTGCCTATCTTGCATCCATGTTTGTTTGTTTATTTTTCTTCTTCTTGAAAGTTTAATATTTCTCTGCCAAGTGTTGTGAAGGTTTGGTGCGGTTTGGTGAATGTTTCATTTGGAGTGGTAGGTGTTGTCTATGATCACTCACAGTCAATAAGTGTAGCCGCCGTTTTTGAGTCTGTATTTTCTAAAAAAACAAAAAAACTAAAAGACTTCCAGCCCTTTGCGGAATCTTTTAGGATTGTGAAAGTTGTGTAGTTATTCCCCAGCAGTGGTGTTATACATGCATTTTACTCCACATTCTCTGGGACTGTAAACACTTAATTTACGCCTCACACACTTCCATCGGGTTTGTCGAAGGAGTTGTCACAGAAACAGATCCGTATCAAGCTCGGAATGTTGCAGGACCAATCAGATGTGTACGATTGTATGTGCTGAAATAAAGCATTGCGTTCATTCCATTTTATTAGCAAACCTCAGTTTGTGCATTTTGCATCTTCAAGTACTGTATGCTGACATTTATTTATTTGCCATTTTGCTATAGGAAAGATAATTGACAGGTTCTGCCACCTATCACAGATGAGAGCATTTGATATGACATCACTGACATGCTGTTGCTATAGAGACCGGGCATTTATGACAATCGCATTTGTACAATGTTCACTAGCATCAGGTCTTTGCGTAGTATTTATTATTTTTTTAAATATCATATTCTCTATGAATTTCTTGTCTTTTCACGATATTTAACATGCAGCTACACAGACAGCGCTTTTTTTGTGTGTGTACAATATTTTGGTGTTAAATTGACATTAAAGCTGCAGTATATAACTTTTACTTCAATAAATATAGTTTCGATATTGCATATTTTACCATTTAGCTACATTTGCTGGCTAACTAACGATTTTAAAATGATCATGTATTCAAATTTGTGGCTGGCTGTTTAAATCTTGCTTCATATCCACCCATTATTGAACTTGACAAAATCAGTATGTGGCCCTGAAAAGTCAAACAGTAAACTATTTTTTTTTTTACTCAAATTGGTCAAAATTCATCATGGCTCAACACCACAACCCTGGGCACTACTTTAATACTACTTGAATGTAAACAGGTATGGTACTCACTACTGCCAATGTTTCAAAATGTTCTCCGAATTCTTAAAAGTTACATACTACAGCTTTTAAAACTGTCTATACACATACATCTAAGGACAACTGATTGAGAGCACCTTTTTTAAAATTTTGGATACATGTTGATTTGGTGGTTGTGGAAGTATTAGGTCATCGCTAAAGTGTCACTTACAACACATCTCCCCCAGACGTTACAAACAGAAGGTTCAGGAATGCTTGTTAGAGCTCTTTGACTTGGAGGATCCTGGGCCAGGCCATGTTCCTGTAGCTATGCGCCAGCCCCCAGAAGAAGCCTCAGATTTTCCCAGCGTCCCGGAGCGCTTGTCCTCACTTGTTTTGGAGCTTGAGTCCTTTCCCTTCCCCCCATCCTGTGATCCTAGTTTCATGGGCCCAAGCACAGTTTTTGCCACACTGGTGAGCTGAGTGACAAAGCTCGAGCGGTCACCAGGGGAGACAATTCGGGATTTGCCGGTGCTGGGAGATGGAGTGGAGGGAGAAGGGGAAGCTGGGCTTTCCTCCAAAACCTCCAAGTGAGAGCGCTCATCTCGGAGGGTGCGGATAGACCCGGAATGGACTAAACTCTTCTGCTGTTTGGATTTTAATTGGAGCACTCCTGTTTCTGTCATTGGAGGTGGTGATGCTTTAGCCTTGCAGTCGCTGCTTCCACTTCTTACTTCCATTCTAACCTCTGCAGTTTGGGGGATTTTCACAGACTTTCCAGGTTCCGCCAGCCCGGATTTAGCTTTTGAGTCATTCTCCCATGCTGCTTTTCCTTTCTCTCGCTCTTTTCCACCCTCACCATGCCAATCTGGTGTTTTCGGCACAGTGGTTCCTATGCTCAGTAATGGAATCTTTCCTCCAGGTTTTTCTTTCACTTCAGGGATTGAATCCTGCATAATTGAGGTCTTTGGTGCAAATTTACCTTGCTTTGCAGGTTCACAGATTGCTGTACTTATGGCTTTGATGGAATCATAGGTTTTAGAAGAACCTGTTGCCCCTGTTCCTTCAGACGATTTGTCCTTTTTGCGTAGTGTTGAGTCAGGGACAGAAGGAGAGTCCAGCTTATTTGTCATCTGGAGTGTGTCTGCAAGCGCGTTTTCACCTTCAATCTCCTGCAGGCTTTGCAGCATGCGGTATTCCTCCACACCATGTTTCCTCAGGCCACCTTTTTTCTCTGCCGACGATGGAAAGGAGGCAAATGATTGTGGAGAGGGCGGAGCCGGCTTCTCTGTCGACTGCACCCGTGTGAGGAGAGGTGAGCGGGGCCGTGTTATTGGCGGCGAGGAGTGCAGCTTGGCAGGGAAAGTGGGTGTGGTGCTGGGTGTGTTCGGCGAGGGAGTGTGTGCCAGTGGGGACAAAGGGACGCTCCCGGCTGATTTACATCGAGATGAGCGGAATTGGCGCTGCAGTTTTGGGGACAGGCCGTGCAGAGAGCTTGGGCGCATGTGATGAGATGCTGCTGGAGAGTTTGGCGTAGAGGATGCTGGAGAGCTGCTCTGGGATGACATGCCTAAGGACACAAAGAGAAAGGAATACAGGGGAGGGGGGGTTGGTTAACGACAGGTTAGTGTCAGGTTAATAGCCAGGTTTATATAAGGAGAATGTATTTAGTTAATGTGTTATAGGAATAATTAATAGTATATGCTATGGAATTAATACTGGGAAATAATATAGCTAGATTAAACTAATTAAACTTTTTACATTTATTCTTATTCAGATGTTTTTATTGCAACAGACTCACATTTCAGCTGAGATGTTTTCAAAAAAAAAAAAAGTTTTAATATTATGATGGATTATAAATTTTATATTGATCGAATTAGATAATATGTGGGTTACTAATATATCTTTTACAAACGCCGAGTTAACAGTCTGAGAAATATTGGTGTTAATGTTAATAGTACCGTAGTGGCTAAAAGTAGACAAAAGTTTTAATGACAGCCCGTTTCTTGAAAATCAAGACAAGATCTTAAGAATAATTTGTCATTGTACACAATGAAATTGTTATACAACAATCAATATTTAGTATGAAGTTATTTATTCTTTAAAACCTCTGATGTCACTCGCTCAGTCCATGCCGGCTTGATCAGTTCCATAAGATCATGTACAGAAATTTGCCACAGAAGGTCACAATTTACTTGAGAATAGTTTTAGCCATTTTTACGCAGAGGTGAACATCCTGACATCAGGAATTTAAAGTTCTGTCACATATTTGTCCAGCCATTACCTATTGGAACAACTCTTCAGCCAGACAGGCTTGAACTGATGTAATTAGTGCCATTTATAGTGTTGGATTAAAAATAGGCCAGATATAGAACAGTCTAATGTACACAACAAAGTAAATTAATATCCACAAGAGAGTAAAGGCATTAGAAACATCAAGAGCTTTTATAATTGAGTAGAGTAAGCATCATCTCCTCACTGAGGCTTCTTAAATTGAACATTGCGTCTTCTTAATCGGTTTACAGTCAAGAGTAATTAAACGTAAGCTTAAGTTAGATCATAATGTAGAAATGTTATATGCAAATATATAGCAAATAACTGGAAAATTCTGAGCAGAGGAATGGATTTTGTCTTTTTTACTCCTTAATCAATAATCAGAATGTGTGTGAATGAAGTGATTCAGTCTTCTGGCTCGTTTTAACCATATAGCAGTCCAGTTGTAGGTATGCTAGTCGCAGACGTGTCTTTAACATTATAGTTCAAGTCACTGACCGAGGTGGGCGGAGTCAGGGGGTGAGCGGGCATACAGGCCATGGGTGGGAGAGCCAGGGAGACTGTCACCGGATGACAGAGAGCGGTTCAGAGAGGAAAGACTGCGGCTGGTGTGAAGCAAGTTCGACTGCTTTGTGATCTTACGGAATAAAGAACTTCGCTTCTTACTGCATGAGATAAAGAGAAGAATAGGACGGAAAGAAAAAAGGGGGAAGAAATTATCATAGAATGAAATACTGTTTGGTATAAATTGTATAGATTAATCGATTAAATTGTCTTGTTTTAGTATAAGTTCAATTTACAGCCAAGCAACGCAAAACATAACATCTAACAGCTGAATTATAAACATGGAGAGGGGCGAGTCACCTGTCTTGTCCCTCTTTGGTGATGGATTTCTTGTTCCGTCGTGCCATCTTGGCCCTTGAGCTGGGCTTTCGTGCCGGTCCGATCTTAATGGATGTGTTTTCAAACGGAGTTGTGGTGACGGTCACTTTATTCCCACTCTGAACACAAAACAAAGTGTGTTTAAAATGCAAACTCTATTTAAACAATTCAAACATGAAGCAGATGTCTGTTCAGGCCTCTGTACCTTCAGAATGAGCTCCACCACTTCTGTATGAACCAGACCATGCACAGACTCTCCGTTCACATGTGTGATGAGGTCACCAGCACACAGACCTGCTTCCTGGGCAGGGCCTCCACACTCCACATGCTGCAATTTGATGGTAGGAACCGTTAATTATTGGTTTTTACTTAAAGCAAGATGTGTGTAGGTGTTTCTGTGTATGTGTGTGTGTGTGAAAGAGAGAGAGAGAGGGAAAGGCTGTCTTACCCAGACCATGTGGTGGACACTGTAGACATTGGTGTCTCCCATGTAGACCCGGATTGCACGCAGCGTGAAGCCGTACCTTTTCCCCGACCGCTGGATAGTGATGGGAGAACGCACAATGCTGACGCATGGGGAGTAGTCCCGGCTGGGGGATGAGTCACGGGATGACGGGTTGGATGATATGGAGCGGGGAGACATGGGACTCGCCAAAGGAGATGTCCCATGCTGCTCCACTGCAGAAAAACATATAAAGCACATACAGTAAATTTAGCAAATAAAAAACATGAAACATAAAATGCATAAGAGAATAAGATAGTGTGAATGAACTGAGAACAAAAAAAAAAAAAAAACATTACAAAAGTAAACAAAATTGTAAATATAGAAAGAATAAAAAATTATCTAAAAGAAACAATAAATATGTTAATAAAATAACAATAAATAGTTTGAAATTCTAAAAGCAAACAGCAGGAACAAAGGAAATTAATCAAATAAGAAAGTGCAAAGATAAATAAAATAATTATAAATAATATGTAAAAAGACAATTTTCAAGATTTGAAATTGATGCTAACTGAGTCATAAGTCATGCCCTGCTGGTGAGATTTCTGACCTGCAGGTATAATGACGGACAAGGCTGAGGCAGAGGCTGACTTTATGACTTTGGCTCCAGAGCGGGTTGGAGTGTGTTTCTCTCCATCAGTAGGGAGGTGCTGATGTCGTGTTCGTCGCAGAACCACTTCACTCGGGGCTCTAGGTCCGAATGGTGCCGAGGTCACAGCTGCATCGGTTGGTTTCAGGAGTTTATCTGTTAGTGTACAGGAGGAGGGGGTGGGGATATATTTACCTAGAGAACATAATAACATCTCATGACCAAAAAGTTATTTTATCCTCTTCAACAGCAAAATTGGATTTCAAATGTGCAAATCCAATTAGCCGTTAGTGACTAATGTATTTAATATTTTGTTGCCATAGAAACTGCTATTTTCTGTCAGCTCTGAGTAAATCACTACCCATTGAAGACCTCATGCTTGGTTACTGTTCCCATGCAGATATTCGCATTGTAATGGACACCATCACACACCTAATCCTTGTGCCACTAGTGCCGCAGTGGATGACTCTGCCACAGTTCCAGCTGAGCCGGATGCCATTGTAGGACCCTCTAGTGACATCCCTCTAGTTTTGACTGGCACATGGCGAGTGTGTGTGTCTGTATCTGTCTCTAAAGCAGAGGTGACACGGTGTGTGTCGATGAGGGCTGAGAATCTGCGGCGGACACCAGGGGGACTGAAGTCGGACTCTGTGAAGGAGTACTCTGAGCAAGACAGACGCTTCCTGCACACACACACACACACACACAAAGCCGCAATCCCTCAGTCACCAGGAGAATGAATGTGATGGATTGTATGCATGTATTTAAACTCTCCACTCACATCTCAGGAGAACCAGTCCTCCATGTTTTGTCTCTCAGAGTGAAGCTGCCCAGGCTCTCCCTCTTGGCCCGGTCCTCCCGATGACCTCGCGGCTCCCTGCGGGTCACCACAGGCTTGTGCTCCAACTGCGACAGGTGCTCCATGCTGCTGTACACCTACACACAAGGTTGAGTGTGAACACACACTATACATAATCTTTATCAGCGTAGAGTATAATGGAAAAATTAATAAGTGGAACAAGTCTTACAGTCATAGACAGGAAGCGAATGATGAAGTGTGTAAGGAGGAGAAAGATCTAGTAATCTGAAAAAAGGTGTAACCTTGCTGAAGCGAGGCGAGCAGGAGGAGAAACGGCGGATCTCGACAGGCTCATCGTCATTGGTGTCATCTTCATCAAACGAGTGAATGTGATGGTAACGGTCTGAACGTGCTAAAACAAACAGATAGAGAAAAAGAGATATGATGCAAGAATATACAATTTTTTAATTCTCCAAATAAATATAAGCAACAATTCTATTTATGATTCTATTTTATAAATGTCTTTTATAAAATATAATTCACACAATGCAATAGATATAATATAGAATAATACACAGATAATTGACTTATTTGCAAAACTTTTTTGTTAATTTAGACATTAGATGGAATCTATAGGGCTACTATGCTATACTCAGGGTAATCAGCATATATAAAATAAACAGGAAGCCATGATGAATTAAAAAAATTACTCTGCGTAAATACTTTGCAGCTACATGAACTCAGACTATAATAACTTTAATTTAATAGGAAGCACAAGTTGAGTGTACTGACTGTCGAAGTAGCTGGTGTCCTCCTCTGACTCAAGCTGGGGTACAAACTCAGCTTTCTGCCTCAGTAAACTGTTCCAGTCCAACTCAGCAAAGAACGGGTGATGCTTCACTTCTACCGCACCTCCTGCTCTCACACACAAACACAGCATTAGTGTACCTGTGCCTAGCATAACCAGAGCTTAACCTGGTTATGTTTAGCTAGCTTATTTTAGTCCGCCGAGTGTACCTGTGCCCAGGCGGTGCAGTGGGTTGGTCTGGAGCAGGGCCGAAATGAGGTGCTGGGCATCAACTGGGAGCGCTTCATCACCTTCAGGCCACACAATGTCATCTACACACATCACACAGGATATTGGTTTAAGTTACATAAACATAAAAGGTGAATCAGTAGGATACACCAGCATGTGGTCTCTTACCAGTAATGACCTGCCCAAACAGCTCCTCAGGTGTGTCCCCAAAGAAAGGCACACAACCCACCAGGAACTCATAGAGGATGATGCCCATGGCCCACCAGTCCACAGGTTTACCATATCCCTGGCGTAAGATGACCTCTGGGGCAATATACTCAGGCGTGCCGCACACCTGAGGTAGAAAATTATGTGCAGACACGCTGTGTTGGTCATCTGGACATAAATTTGTTTAATGTTTAACTCAATAATCCAGCTATGGTATAGATGCGAAAAGTCCTATTGTTTTACACTGTAACCATGACTGCATGTTGTGTGTGTACCTGTTTATCTAGGAATTCTCTGGTGTCCTTTTCGATGTGGCCCTCGTATAGATTAGTCGTGAGACTCATCAGACCCATTTTAGACAAACCAAAATCGGTCAGCTTTATGTGTCCCATAGAAGTGATCAACAGACTGTGGGAGACAGCGATAAGTGATGGAAAGAGAAAAAGCAAGCAAGAGATATAGTGTCAGTGTGGTTTTCAGATTATTTTTATCATTTTACTGAATTAATGAGTTAAATGATCACAATAGCAGTGTAAATATGTAATATGTAAATGTGTAATATAAAAATGATTAACATTAATAATTAAATAGGAATGGGGTGTTAATGGAAAGAATTGTTACACAATCAACAGACTGTAGGTAGTGCACAGTCTACACACTACAGTCCACACTGTCTCACTTGTCAGGTTTGAGGTCCCGATGCACCACACCATAGTTGTGGATGTACTCAAGAGCAAGGACGGTCTCGGCAAAGTACATGCGTGCCATCTCTACAGGCAGAGCTCCGATGTGCTTCAGGAGCGTGGCACAGTCTCCCCCTAACACAGGCACAATAAGTCAGAGTTGTGGTTACTGCTGTTACACAAGTATAGTATACACTGCCTTCATGTGTGTTTGGGAGCCCTGCGAAAATTTCTCTGTACCCCGTTTCACACATTTTTACATTAATGTTTTTCACGGCTTCATTCAGACACACTCATGACTGTTATGGAGAAAACAATAAAATAACATAATTAATGCCACCAAAAGAAGCACAAAAACAAACACAAAACTGTAAGCAAGTGTATGTTTGATTAGGTATTATCATCACTTTACTGATAATCACTTGCCATCAAATCCCAGAGCATGAAAGCAGGACTATCTGGGATAAGGTCACAGCCAGTTTAAACCAAAGTCATTGGTGTAAGTCACTAAACAGAGACATTCTGTGCTCAACTCACTTTACAAAATATCTTAACAGAGGCCAACAGTATTCATTGATGTTTAACATGCAGCACATGCAGTTGTTTTCATTTCTATACTGCAAACCTTGTACGTGGCAAAGCCCTAATGCTGGGCACACACTGGGGTTTTGTGCTTTGTTCTGAAGGAATGTTCTTCTGGAACGTTCAGGTGAGCTCCGATTTCTACAACAATATTCAATATTTAAAATAAGCCTATTGTTTATTACCAGCCCAAGACAACAAAGAAAGTAATCCAACTGGGTGGAAACCTGGCAACATCATTCACAGCTTTTAAAGCGTCACTACCTAGACTGTCAAGACTATACATAACATGTTATTTCATGCAGTTCAGGGTTGTGCCATGTTCAAAGTGATCTGTAAATATTACTAGGTCTTACCTAGTATGATTTTCATAGTGATCAAGGTGCTAACTCAGACACGAGGCTTATCTGAGGAATGTTTTCATCCAGCATTGGGACACAATACTGTATGTTTCTACAGTGTGTTAAAATCACTATAGATGTAACATGTATGTATAGATGTAATGCACAGAACTTTGATGATTATTCATTAATTCATTCAATCATCTTCTATACAGCTTATACTATACAGGGTTGCGGAGGGTCCTGGAGCCTATCCCAGGAGATATAATGCACAAGGCAGGGTACACCCAGGACAGGTACTGATCCATCTCTACCCACATGCAAATGGAAAATTGGGCTTGCAGCTATGCCACCTACTTTGATGTTTATATCCCTAAATAATGAAGAAACATCCTTTGTGAGGAAGCAGCTGATGAAGAGCTCTGAGCTGTTACTGTATATCTTTTATTCATGCAGGTTCTGAAACAAGCACCTGCAAGGAACATCTGGCACCTCAGCCATAAACCTTTCCCCTGCTTAGAAAGTGATTGATCCATCTAAGCAGTGTTTATGACCATGTATTGTTGTGCTAAGCTTGTGCAGATGTAAGAACACTGCAGGAGTGTTCCTACAGTATAGAGGGCAAAAGAGGAACCACCAAGTGCACCCCAACAGCTGTCTTTCATGTTTATCATGGAGAGAGAAAAAAAAAACATACACTTGAAGTCATTTGTTCAAACCGCAGCTGAAGAAAAACTGTATAAAATGTATTTAATTTTTGTTTAGTTAAAAACAAAAGAAACTACTTAATGTAATGGGTCCAAGATGGCGGCGCGGCAGTAGCACGCAGCGGCCGCTCCGGAGCCGAAATGGTGCTACGCTGTTTACGTCT
>JAQQZT010000021.1:2692553-2707280 GCA_030068275.1 Clarias platycephalus
TGTGTGTGTGTGTGTGTGTGTGTGTGTGTGTGTGTGTGTGTGTGTGTGTGTGTGTGTGTGTGTGTGTGTGGATAAAACTTTTAATGCCAAAGGACTGTCTTTTCCCATAATGCATGGCTAGCAGTTTGATAGTTTTGAAAGAAATAGTTGCATGCAGGTTAAAGTTAAACCTTGCACATACTGTATGTATCTGTGTGCGTGTGTGTGTGTGTGCTGCTGACCTCTGTAGAGTCATCAGTCTCTGGTGTGAGGGGTCCCTCGCTGTCATAACTCTCCAGATTGACCATTTCTGAAAAAATCAGATACATCAAATCAGTCTGAGTTCTGAGTGGTCAAAAGATGTTGATTAAATTTCTCTAACAGCAGCTTGGGCAGTTTCCGTCTGCCCCCTAACATTGTTTTAATAGTGTTTTAGTCACAGAGGAAGATTATATTATGACATGGAATTAGATTACATATTTGACAAATGACCCTCTCATGTATAATGACTAAAATTGACATTATATTCAATTCAATTTTATTTATATAGCGCTTTTAACAATGGTCATTGTCTCAAAGCAGCTTCACAAAAATGAAAGAATTTTTTTTAGAAAAGAAACTAACACGGTCAGACATTTAAACTTGCAAATAAAATAAACAAAATGATTTCAAGTTGCATTCATAACCCCCAAAATCTTCTTTGGTGAAAGCTGATGGAAAATTTATCCAGTAGTTATAAATGTCTGTGTATTGCAAGTCCAACATGCTTTTCACATTGTTTATCATTTGGAGTCCAAAGATGTGATTTTGGCAAATAACTGACCATATACCCAGTAACCATATTAACTGTTGGTGCCAAGGTTCACCTTGACCGTCAGTATGCTGCCAGTTTACATTCTGGATCAATGTAGCTCACATTTCTTTGGGATCTCTATTAATTTCAATAGAGATAAAAAAAAAAAAAAGAAGCTGGTGAGGAAACTAGTCGCTGGAGCTGCTATAACATAAGCGCAAACAGAAACTGTTGTCTTAAGAATGTTCCACAACATTAACTCTGACAATTAATGCTTAAGATATATTATGTGTTACTTTAATAAATAAGGGAAAAACTATTTGACAAATTACAACTTAGCAGAAGCCAGTGTAGTCTTAGTGTCAGTCCAAAGGGTTGCGTCAGTAAGGGCATCCAGCATAAAACATGCTAAATCTATAGGTGGATCATGGCAAATTGCAGTGGTGTAATGGGAATTAAACAAAAATACACACTTTAGGGTGATAACAGTTACTCATCCTAATCACATTACCGTGTGGCTGACTGTTTTCCAGTGTCACATATATTTTTCGTGTCTCAGTGTCTCACCCTCCAGAGGGTCTCTGGTCAGGCCGAGCTGGCTGATAATGTAGCGTGGGATGTCCGTCTTCATCAGGTGTCCCTCTTTGGCGTGATCCTCGGCCGCCTCTAGCAGGTGGTAAAAGTTCTCTGGGTTAAACTCCTACAGCAGAAAGGGGAACATATTTCATTATGACATTACTTCCTGTTCAGGAGGAACCTTTCACATCAAGCTCATGAAAATGAACATTTAAACATGATGTAATTGTTTGATGTTTGCACTCATGTGGTCTGTAAAAGTATGTTTTCTGTAAAAACAAAAAAGGAGAATGCAGTCTTATGACTCTTCATGTGCTTTTTAATACACTCATTATAGTTGCTGATGCGGCTTACACTCTAGAGCCGCTGTCTGGACTTTTGATAGCATTGGAGCTGCTACTTTATCATGCGATACTTGTGTGCAGAGAGAAAACACGGATTATGGATTTTCCATTTATCCTAATGTCAGACAGAGAGGCTGGAACTTTTAAATCACACGGCGGTGCAGGGAGCTATTAGCATGAGTACCTCGGTGTGGGGGGGGAAAGGGGGGCACTGATCGCTCTTACACACACACAGCATGGAGGACTTTCAATCTAAATGCAAATGCCATCACAGGCCGGTTCCTCTCGGTCTGTCTGTCTGCTATGCTCTCTCGGGCAGTAACATTATAGCGTGTAAAGACGCCGGTCTCCAGCGCAATTTGATTTGGGATGGAGCAGGAGTTTAGTGTAGCTCTGTGTTACCCAATGCATTAGGGAAGCAGAGATGGAGAGGCAAGTCCTATAAGCGAAACAACAAAGTGAAGCTGTGTTCTCTGTAACGTGTTTAACATCCTCCTCCTTTGCTTTAGCTCAGTGAATTAATGAATGATCTCTATGCTAAATGCCAATCATCCTAATAACAAGCAGGCTAATGGCAAGATCTTAACTCATGGCAGGATGCTCAAACTCATTATGTTACCCATAATGCAGTGGGGTTTAATATGGCATCTTTTTTCCTCTGTTATGAATTGTTCTTGCAGTGAGAAAACTCTAAACTCTTACCAGACATTCCAAGAGTCGAGCTGGGCGAGAGATGATGATGAGGAGCTTCTTCACGAGTTCCATGATAAAGGTCAGCTCTGAGCTCTCTGAGCGTTCATATGCCTGAGAGACAGACAAAGAGAGACAGAGAGAGAGACAGAGAGAGAGTTGTTGGTTTAAGATGACCTGTATGTATTATCTGTACTAAAACTAAGTAAATGCAGTCCTAAAGGGCCTGACAAAATATCGGCTTTGGCCAAATAACTGACAACCTCCATTACTCTGACTTCCATTATATTTCAGACAGACAGATAGATACCACCAGAAAGAAAGAGTCAGATATATAGATAGACGAACAAACAGCCAGGTAGACAGACAGACAGGCAGGCAGATAGATAGAGAGACAGACAAATAAACACATGAATAAACAGATACCAAGAAAAATGCACAATTAGGCTGATAGATGGAGTTAAGGACAGAGACAGACAGTATGGCTAAAAAAAAATACAGCCAGACTGGAATTATTTGCTGATTTTATATTTGTGTGTGTGTCTGTGTGTGTGTGTGTGTGTGTAAGTGCTTCATTATACAGAGCTCTCAGTGTGCAGGACAGAAAATAGCAAAACAGCAAAACAGTGCTGCTGACTCATAGGGGGAAAGACACACACAGGGTTTCACACACACTCCCTCTCACATTGTGCAGCAGTTTGTCGAGGTTTTCCTGCAGCTCGTAGAAGTAGACGGTGGTAATGAGGTCGTCTCGGGATTTGTTCAGGCAGTCTCGGGACAGCTCTATGATCTGGTGGTGGATGAAGCTCAGGACCCCATCAGCGAGCGGGAGCACGTTGTCCGGTGAGAATGTGTGGATGAAGTCTGCTAAGCGCCCCTCCATCTGCGCCGTCGCCTGACATGAGTGCGCACACACACACAAACATATATGTTGTTGACATCCCACCTTTTAGTCTTTACTTGCTCACTCATTCTCTATAGTGATTATCCTGTACAGGGCCATGGGGGGTCTGGAGACTATCCCAGGTGACTTAGGGCACAAGGCATGGGAACACCATGGACTGGGTGCCAATCCATCCAAGACAAAAACATACATTTACACACACACACACACACACACACAGTACGAGCAAGTTGGAACACCAGTTGACCTAATCTGCCTGTCTTTGGCCTGTGGGCGAAAACTGGAGTACCCAGAGGAAACCCACCAAGCACAGGGAGAACATTATCTGCCATCATTGTTACGGCAGAGTGCTGCATTAGAGCGTAAGACTTATTTATATTGTATGTGTATTAAATCAGTTTTTAGAGGGAATACATATAGGTTCAGCTAACAGGCCTGGCGCATTTGGTTTGTTGTTTCGGTTATCCCAGATAATTTAATAGAAGTTTAATAATGTCTGTGTTAGGTCTTCTGAAAAACATGACTGAGTGAGCACTGAGGAGAGAAAGAACCTTCTAAAGGAATAGATCGGATTAAGGTTTTGACTGCACTTTCGTTAAAAAAACATCGATGTGAAACTCACTGAAAGTTGCTCTATGAGACATTTTATCTATATTAATATCTCTTGCCAGGAATGATGATATGCAAATACGTTAAGTGATGGGCGGAGCTGAGAAAATGGCTCATGTGTGTTCCCTCACAACTAAGAGCATACTTACACTAGGCAAGAATGCCTTGTACCAAAATTCTCCATATGGATTTATTAATCACACAATTCATGAATAAAGTGATAACCAGATCCCCTACTACCCCAGATATTAAATGTATCAAGTGCTTAAGTGACATCATAGCATTCAAGTTCCTTGTCAAACTGAACCCACCTCTTCAAGCAGGACAGAGCAAGGTACGCTAAACAATTCCCAACCATAGTTTGGAGAGATCACACTACTCAAACCAACTGGACTTAAGCATGATTCATGCTTCTGTATCAAGTCTACGCCATAGGCTACACAAATGGCCTACGGCATTTATAGTTGTACATCAGTGTGTCTGTGTTTTGCTCTGAAATTACACCACCAAACCACTAGCTTGTAGTTGGGCTCCTATTCCATTGCGCTGAGTGTCTTTACCAATCTCTGCTGAAGTTCTTTCGTCTACTACAAACAGTGATAAAAGAAACTAAGTGGATCTTGTTGAAGCTGTTAAATGTATAACAGCGGTTACTTTTACTGAAGTTACTGCACCGCAGAAAAGAGAGAAGACGAAAACAGTCAGTATGAAACACTGAAACTAATGAGGCAGAAGGAACCATAGAAGAAGTAGGAATTGCCATGCTACCAGTTGGACCAAGCACAGTCATTGTGGTCTTCCTCACCACAGGCTACACAGTAGGTTGTAGCATAAGGTACGCGGCTATGCAGTATCTATGAGAAACCAATGGCTTAAGCTTGATTTTACAAACAAGACTCCTGAATTTCAAATAATACATAACATACAAACATAGTTCCTCTGGTCCATTTACAATGACATTAATGGATGTGTGATTGTGTGTACCTTTGGGAAGCGCTCTTTATACACATGGTTCATCATCATGATCTCATTGTCACAGCAGGAAGCAGATCTTCCAGGACTGCAGTAGTAACCAGTTATTATACAAAAAGGAAAAAGAAATCATAGGATGAGCTAATTCAACTGAGAGACAGAAGACATTAAAGAAAATAAACAGTCCCTCAGAATGTTGACTAAAGTAAAAGATGTGCTGAAATGTATTCTAAAGTATATACAAGATATCTTATCATATTCCCATATGTCCGGAAAATGTTTTATCTGGCTTCAACAATTGTCCAATGTGTACCTAAGGCTGCGTGAGCGTGGGCGTGTATGGGGAGAGCTCCGCCCCCCATCATCATCTGTGATGCTCTCGGTACTGCCAAAGTGTTTGGTCAGGAAGAGCAGCTCGTCCATGGAGGGCTGATAGGACAACTGGTGCAGGCGCTCCTGAGATGAGCTGGATGACTGAAGCATTAACAGAGAGAGAAAGAGAGAGAGAGAAACTCTTAATGACCTCCTGATTAATTCTTTCAGTTTATTAAGAAACAGCACTGCTGCAATCAGGGCACATAAACCACACAAAGAACCCTTTATGATCTAAATAATCTCATTAGCACAGTGTGCGTGTGTGTGTGTATACCGAGCTGGGTGTGTTGGTGCCATAACCAGAAGATGGAAGAGAAGCCAGTGACCAACGGCGACCATCCCTATGGACAGAGGAGGAAAAGGAAGGAGAATAGAACAGTGTAAGATGTTATCTGTGTGTGAGAGAGAAAGACAGTGTGTATGTGTGTGGTTGTGTGTGTGTGTGTTTTTACCGTCTGGAGGAAGCTGTGAAGGAGAAGTGAGACGGATTGCTGGGAGAGAAATTGCGAGGGCTGTCAAGCGGGCTGCTTCCTGTGGAGACAGGAAGACAAATAGCAGCCATGTTAAAAATCCTAATAGTGATCAGAACAAAGACAAGGTTAACACATTACATCACTCCTTGTGTGAAAACGGGTGAAGTTATAACACTAAACTAGCAGTGTGGATAAACTGGTAGCGTAGCATAATGCTAACCTGGAGGCTTCATGTTTTATTACTTGTTTTTACCTGATTAGCCTCATAGTCAGTCTTCTACTACAGCTTCACTGCTAGACTACATTTGTGACTAAGTGTGAGTGTGTGTATTGAGCATGACTGTATTTGTTAGAAGCATTTGTTGATGCCGTGTTCTTACCAAGGTGTCCAGGGAGAGGAGAGTGAGCACGAGGTAAAGTGGGCGAGGTCGAGGTGAGGATCAGACTCTTCCTGTTACTGGTTCGGCAGCTGGAACATGAAAATAGATCACATGTTTACCTCTCTCTCTCTCTCTCTCTCTCTCTCTCACACACACACACACACAGCAAAGCACAGATGCTCTCTGAGGTGGAAAGAGAGTCATCAAGCTAAAACACAGAGTCAGAGTCTCTGAAATTATGTTATGCAACACACATAGGCTCTTACGGCATGTCCTCTTTTCATCTGTCGCTGTAGGGAGAAGAAGAGTCGGCACTTGTGCCGTCTCCTCTGACACAGAGAGGAAATGAGGACAAAGAGAGAGATTTTCTTGGACAGAACTTACTAGAAGATTTTTACTAGAAGAAACTTGCGTTTTATTCATATTTATTCCGCTAAAAAAGGTATATTTATAATTCAGCTCATCATGTTGGGAGAAAAATGTGTATGATGAGGTGAGAGCATCAAAACGTTGGGCTGCTTCCACACTGAGGCATTACACGTCATAAACCCTGACTGGAGCGATGCATCAGGACATTTCAAATTAGAATATATTCCCACTGGAGAAGAAACAGAGTCTGAGGAGAAGACAGGGGGCTTCAACCAGACAACAACCCCAACCCAACAGCAATGGGTAAAGGTTTTAAAAAAAAAACAGATGAGTTAAGATCAAGTCTCTTCATTTAAATCCCATTTAAAACGTATGAATTTCCTGAAACTGTGGGGTCCATTATCTGGACCCTCTTAGTCCTAAGGGATTTAAAGAATTTGAAAAGAGAAAAAGAACCAAAGTGCTGCAAAGAGCTCACTTTGTCATACTGTAGCATGAGATAAACTTAGCGCTGCGTATCTAGACGCCAACAATGGATCAGAGTTATCGCTGCTAATTAATATGAGATAATGCTAACAGCTCACACTAGGGTTTATTCACTGCTGTCAGAATGAGCTCATGTGGAGTGTGAATCCATTGTTAGTGTTGATGTAAGCTTCTACAAAGAGCACATGAGCATCAGAACTGGACTACACACCAATAAAAAAAGGTGGCCTGGTCTGGTGGTTCACATCTCGTGGAACAGATGGCACTAAGATGCAGAAGACAAGCCAATGGAGGCCTTTGGATACTTTGACACTAACCTAAACATTGTTGCTGAACATGTTACACTTCTTTACAGCAACAGTGTTCCCTGATGGCAGTGTCATCTTTCAGCAGGATAATGCACCCTGAACAAACAAGTCAGATCCACGGAGGCCCCACCTCACATCTTACAGGACATAAAGAGGCACAAGAGGATCTACAATATATTAGGCAGGTGGATTTTAATGTCATAGTGTAAAATTATACAGAGCTTTGGTTAATGTCCAAAGCAATCATTTAGAATGAAGCCTGTCTTAGCCTGTAGTTCCACAACAGCACCACGGCCAGGTACACCTCCACCTTTACCACCAGCATCACCAGCAGTGATCAAAACAAATATCAAAGCTGTTTCCTAAACATGTAGCAGTGCTCACACGCCCAGAAAGTTCTGAGTGACATAACTAACCCGCCTGGGGCAGAACATCTCCATGTCACACTCATTCACAGAGTGACAGATGCAGACTAACCCAGGGAGATATGGAAGGAAAGCTAAACAGATCAGGTAAGATAAAGCAAGGGGAGAAGGAAAAAGAGAAATTGTAATAAAGGAAGAGAGATGGGAAGAAAAGACATGGAAGAGTATGGAAAAAGAAAGGGATATGTAAACAAAGGAAGGAAGGAAAATAGTAGCTGGAGAGAAACAAACAGAGGAGCAGACAGATGGATGGAGACAGATAGAAAAAGAAATGGAGGGAGAGAAGGCTTCAGAGAAAGAATTGACCATAGAGAGAAAGTCACAAAGAGGAAGAGTGAGAAAAATCCAGGAAGGAAAGAAGAGTGACAGAGACTGAGAGGGAGAGACACAATATTTGAGAGGAGGGGGGAAGGCAGGGGAAAAAATGAGAGTGAACATCTCAGTGCAGGTGTTTCTCTCCTTAGCTGTGTCTCAAGATTAAGGGATTAGTAGCGCGGGTGTAGAAAACACTCCCCGAGGCAAGGAAGCCACTTTGGCTCGAGCCCAGCACCCTGCAGTCTAGTTTCAGCTAACACAGCATTATACCAGACTACTGCTCACTGTCCTGGACTAACACACAGGGAGGGGCTTGTGACCGATGTTAAGGGTGGAGCACTAAGATTCACTTCTTTCATATTTAATGTTTTCCGTTTTTGCTCCCAGAAATAGATCAGCACACACATTTGTCTTGTGTTCAGTGTGTTAATGAGAAGATCCTGTGTGAGGAGTGAGCAGTTACCTCCCACTCTCACTGTGTGTCAATATGTGTGTGTGTGTGTGTGTGTGTGTGTGTGTGTGTAAATGCACAAACGGCTAATGAACTGTTACTGAGCCAGAGCAGTTTAATGCGAGTGTGTGATGGTTTAGACGTGCACTCAGTGTGAAGCGGAACTGTTGGCCTCCAGTGTTTATAAACCACATTAGTGTTGATGATTAAACTGTGTGTTTAATGCACTAGAGTGTGGTGGGGTTTTCCCAGTAATAGTCATTCTACACACACACACACAAAATTTCCAGATATTTAGTGTGTCACTCACCTGCTGCTTTTACGTGGCAGAGGAAGATCCTTCTGGGTGGAAGCGGTGGACAGAGAGGAGAGATAGAGAGAGAGAGAGAAATCAGATCAAAAACAATGACAATTCTGATACAGCGATAATCAACACTCATTCTCCCTATTCTGTCTCTGTCTTTCTATTGATCTCTCTTTCTATGGTATGTCTCTCCATCTCTTTCTACTGCACATCTATCTTACTCTGTCTCTCTCTTTCTATGGTATCTGTCCCTGTCTGTCTTTGTATTTCTGTCCATCTAACTGGCTTACTCTCACAGACTGTCTTCATCTCTTTTTGTTTGTCTGTGCCACTTTCTGTCTCTCTATCTCTGTGTCAAATTAATATTCTCCGTTCTGTCTTTCTTTCTCTCTCTCTCTCTTCCAGTTTGTCCCATTCTGTCTGTTTTTTTATATTTTTCTGTCCATCTCTATGTCTCTGTATCTTTCTCTCTGTATGTGCGCCAGTCTCTCTCCTGCTCTCTGTGGGACTAAAACCAAGTGTTAGTAAATGAGATCCCCCAGGACCTTGTCAGAGAGAGAGAGAGAGATGTAAACATCCTGTACTTGTCTCAGAGATTCACAGTTTTTGTAATTTTTGTTCAATCACGTGACATCTTTAATGAGTCATTCACACAATTAGTGTGGTCAGTACAGTAACAGAATGCGTCGCTCTGTGGTATACGTTCAGCACCACGGACAGCGATGACATGCCACACAAACATGAACAACGTGTGTGTGTGCGCGCAAGTGTGTAAAATGAAGTCAAACAGCAGCAGTCAGCTCACACTCCAAGATGTGTTGTTTCAGTGCTAGGTGAACACTTCCTTATGCATGGCTCAGGAGTCTGTAAGCCAGTCATTATACACTGTCATACACACACACACAGTTTCTGTTTTCCATTCATCATTGCTGCTCTGACGCATCTAGTGTGTGTCCTGTGACTCACAGTCATTGAGCGGTTTATTTCTAAAATCCCTGTGTGTGTCTGCTCTACTCTTCATAGAAAAGCCTTAGAGACATGTTCACTCTGAGGAAAGATGGAGCTCAGTGAGACACTCGACTCACCACTGATCTCTCTCTCTCTCACACACACACACACACACACACACACACACACACACACACACACACACCCGGTCTGCCACTTTACAGAGTGAAGTGTTTTATAATTATGATTTTTTTTTGTTTATAAATGCTGTGTCCTGACAATTGAAAAGATAAACATGCAGAAAGTAAAGGCATGTACACACAATCTTATAATTCATAACTTATTATCCATTAATAAGTTTAATTTTTCATTTAACCTCAATACTTAATGTTTTTATTGAATCAGAAGGAGATACGGTCATGCCAGTTCCTGAGCCTGGATCTGCACATGGCCCAATAAACCCTGACTATAGTCTAAAGCATCTCCTCACATGCTGGGTTAACCTTCACCACTCTACAGGGTTTAATAGACAAATCAGCTCCTCGCACTCAACACATTAATTTTCCTGATGTCATTTATTTACTGTATGATGTTCTTCTGATGTACCAACATGATGGTGCTGTGAAGGGCTGCCACGGTGTTTTGCACCTGTATTTTCTTCTATCTATCTACATAGGATCTCTCTGGGGAGAGACAACCGTATTTTAATCTTAATCTTATTACTAATAAGATTGTTCTCTGCATTCCTACACAGACGGCATGGTGACATAGTGTTCAGCACCATCACGTTGCACCCACAGTCAAGCTTTCAATTCCCACCTCTTCCTGGGTCTGTGTGCATGGAGTTTGCATGTTCTCCCTGTTCTTGGTGGGTTTCCTCCAGATACTCTGGTTTTTTCCCCACAGTCCAAGGATATGCAGATTAGGTTAATTCATCTTCCCAAATTGCCCATATTGTGAGTGTGCCCTGTGACGGACTGGCACCCTCTCCAGGGTGTATTCCGCCTCATGCCCAATGTCTCCTGGGACCTGGGATAGGCTCCAGCAGCCACGCACCCTTGGCAACCATTTACAGAATAAGATGATGCACCTAGATGGATTCCATCTGTACAGGATGGACCTCAGCACATAGGCATGAAAGAAGTTAAAAATCAGGGGGGATATGTTGCTATACTGATGATGGATGGTGTAACAATGTCAGGATATAATTGAAACACTGCTCTCCTGATTTAGAATCACTTTTTAAAACCGTTTTAGTAGCCGAGGGAATTCTGCTCGTTCGTTCTTGTTGAAGTGTGCAGTATATCCTACCACATGCTTGTTGAAAGAATTACAGCAGCAGAAATAACACATTTCACATTCTGTGCTTACTGTCTTATGGGACTTTAACAAGGCAAATCTCACCTATGAGCTACCCCAAATTTAGACAGTGTGTCACCTAGACCGCCAGACAGCAGTGTATACTCAACCACTGCTACACTTTGACCAGTGTTTATTCCACTCAATTCCAACTTCTAGGCAAAAGCTTAAAATGTGCCAAACCAGTGTAGTGAGAATGTTGATACGTTAGGGATAATATTGAGGGTGTCAAAGATCTACTGTCCTGCCCTGACAGGGCAGCCCTACATATATGCTTATAGTGGTTATTTTTACATTATGGCCCAGGGATCATTTCCAAGAACACTTTAACCCAAAGTTTGGTTCATTTTGATCAGTGAGAACACAAGGATCCTTGCCTGGAAAAGGTGGTCTCAGGCACAAAATAGACGAATTCGCCAATTGTACCTGGTCATGGAAGCACTATGTCTTCTCCAAGATCTGTGTGCATGTAGCACACACCAATCATATCTTTTGACTTCATAGCTGATACAGTAGGAAGGCATTTGAGATCGTTGCTCTTGACTTTTTCAAAATGTAAATAGTTTTAGGCATACCGCAAAAGTTAACTTCCTCGTTGTCTTCCATTTTTTGTTTCACAAGCCAACAAAGTGTATACTGCCACCTGCTCTATCGGAGAGCGTATTGTTCTCTGACTATAGAGAACGATAATAATGTGAACATTGGTCAGCAAAGGAGTTGAGAGGGGGGGAGCAATCATTCCTGAGCATGGTGTAAATCGATTGTATCAATCGTAATGTGAAAACTCTATGAGTGTCATCAGCAGACCTGGAAAAGTTCTGTCATTACAACAGAATTTCCATTATGATCCAGACCAAATATAACAGTATTTGTAAGTACAGTAACAACATACTGTACTTTACCAAAGTTCATCAAAGAACAACTCGAGTGTCTCTGCTCAGCAAAGGAAGAGGTGTACAGGAGAGAAACTAAAGAGATTTGTAGGCAAACAAAGTATGAGTTTAAGTAGAGAGGGATTAAAACATCCAAGAGGAGATATGCTGAGAAGCTAAAGGACAGTTTCTCAGCCCACAACTCATCTTCAATCTGGAAAGGTTTGCAAGAAATCATAAACAACAAACTGGAAACCCCCTCACTGCATGAAAACATGCAAGCTGGGAGATGACCTGAATAAATTCTACTGGAGCTTGACTGAAGCAGCTAGACAATGTGTCATTCTTCACTTTAAACCATGTGATGAACAATTTGCCCCGATATATACAGACATCCTTTGACTCCGAATGGTCTCTGCTTTATTCAAATCATCAGTGACAGTCCCCGTCTGAATATACTGTACCACTTGTAAAGGTGCATCTCAATAAATTAGAATTTCATCAAAAAGTTGATTTATTTCAGTAACTCCATTCAAAAATGAAGCTTATATATTATATAGATTCATTACACACAAGTGTTTATTATTTTATTTTTTTTTTTATGATTATGGCTTACAGCTAATAAAAACCCAAAATTCAGCATCTCAGAAAAATTTTATGTTACTTAAGATCAATAATAAAAAAAGAAATTTAAAAGATATTTAACACAGAAATGTTGGACTACTGAAAAGTATAAACATGTATTGCACGCAATTCTTGGTCGGGTCTCCCTTTGCATGAATTACCTGGGTTTAAGGACTAAAAGGACTGGACTGTTGCTCAGTGAGCCCTCTAAGTCCTCTTTTCAGATGAAAGTAAATTTTGCATTTCATTTGTAAATCAAGTTCCCAGAGTCTGGATGAAAAGAGGAGAGGCACAGAACCCAAGTTGCTTGAGGTCCAGTGTAAAATTTGTTTGGGGAGCCATGTAATTTGCTGGTGTTTGTCCACTGTGTTTTATCAGGTCCAAAGTCAGTGCAGCCATTTATCAGGAAGTTTTAGAGCACTTCATGCTTCCCTCTGCTGACCAGCTTTACGGAGATGCTGATTTCACTTTCCAGCAGGACTTGCACCTACCGTCACAATCAAAATTACTAATACCTGGTTTAAGCACATGGTATCTCTGTGCTTGATTGGCCAGCAAACTTACCCAACCTAAACCCCATAGATAATTGTGTAGAGTAGTGTGAAGAGGAAGATATGAGGCATCAGACCAAACGACACAGAAGAGTTAAGAGCCACTGTTAGAGCAACCTGGGCTTCCATAACACCTCTGCAGTGCCAGAGACTGATCGCCTCCATTCCACGCCGCATTGCTGCCGTAATTTATGCAAAAGGAGCCCCCGAAAAAGTATTGAGTGCTGCACTGTACATGTGCATACTTTTCAGTAGTTTCAGATTTTAAAAAAAAATAAAAAATTCTAGTAATATTACTTAAGAATAGTAATTTTCTGAGGTACTGAATTTTGGACTTGATGTAAGCCATTATCATTAAAATTTAAATAAATAAACACTTGAAATAAATCCATCTGTTTGTAATAAATCTATATTCTATAATTACTGAAATGAATTAACTTTTTTCTATGATGTTGTAATTTATTGAGATGCACCTATATATATCAAAACTACTGTATATACTGGTTGTTCTGATCACTGTGGCCAAAAAGGCCTTGAACAATTAATCTCGTCTCATCTGAAAACAATAACTCACCCCACATGGAACTTCTGCAGTCTGCATACAAGGTGAGCAGGTCTGCAGACAACACAGTCAACCTGGGCTGGCATTTCATCCTGCAATACCTGAACAATCAAGAAACCTGTGCTAGGACCCTAGCAGTTTCTCCATACCAAGCTTACTGTGTCTAAGTCTCTGTCATGTGGATCACTAACTTCACTAACTGACAGACAAGAGGCAGTGGGTTAAGATAGGAAAATAGACCCAAGTTTTTACCATAAGCACAGGAACACCACAGAACTTTTCTCTCTCCTTTTCTCTACTATCTATATAGTGATGACTGCACCTCTTCCAGCTCCTTTTTCAAGCTCCTAAAGTTTGCACACAGGATAAATTTCATTGGCTTGACTCAGGACATGTGCAGCTATAACAGCCTTCAGACTGTAGAGTTGATAATAGGAGAGCCCTTGTAGGAGAGTCCTTTCATCCATTTCTCAATTAACTAGCACCGTTACAGCTGAAGAGCTAGTCTCTAGAATTAAAGGGAGTCCTGAGGCAGGTGAAGAAAATCAACCTGCCTTAGACAGTGCTGATCCAGACTACCATCATGGAGTCCATTCTCCCATCATCCATCACTGTCTGGTACAGTGGAGCTACCAATCAGGACATGCAAAGCCTGCAGTGCATCAACTGCTCAGCCAAGAAGATCACTGGCTGTGATCTCCCTCCAGTCAATAGGCTGCACTAACCAAGCAGACTGCAAGAAGAAGAGCAAGAAAAAGAAGAAGAAATAAAGATAAAGAAGTAGGAGAAAAAAAATAAAAAGAAGAAGCAAAGGAAGAACATCAGAAGAACGTTCACAGTGCCAAAAAGAATAGAAAATAAGAAGAACTACAGAGAAAGAAAAAAGATGAGAAAACCAGGAAGAAAGAATTTATGATTCATTAATGATTCATCGGTCAGTAGTCCATCCTCTTGGTTTTGTTAATCTGAATCTCTCTCTCTCACACACACACACACACACACACACATATATACACACACACACACACACACACACACACACACACACACACACACAC
>JAQQZT010000021.1:2794978-2799978 GCA_030068275.1 Clarias platycephalus
ATAGTATAAGAATACTTATCCGTTTTATGTTCACTCTCTGTGTCGGAGTTTAGTTGTTTGGAGCTAAATTCCGTTTGTTGTTCTTGGACGGAGAGACTCACGCGTTGCGAAACTTTCGCGGCAACGATACAAAAACTAGTAGCATAGAAATAGTAGCATAAGCTAGCAAGCTAATGTTTGTCTACACAAGCACAACTAAAAATGTATTCAGTAATATTACACAATACATCACTCTTAGAAAGTAGCAAAGGGGCTAAATAATTCATTAGTTGCCTAGAACACTAAAATGTATATCTCTGATTTGTGGCTTCTGAGTAACAATGACAAAGTGTATAAGCTAGGCTAATTAGCTTAGCTTGGGAAAACACCCCGAGGTGAGGGCTTTAGATTTTAAACAGACGATGAGCAGAAAAACAAAGACAAAACTATCCAGGGGATCAAAGTTTCCCTCAGATATGTCAGTAAAAAAAAAAAAACACTCAGTTCCACAAAACTTGCACTGTATTTACAGTTAGCACCGACCACTAACTGACCTTCTATAGCGTCTATTGAGAAACACCAACATTGAGCAAGAAGTTACACAATATATCAGCTTTTAATATTGCAAATACATTAGTACCGGGCTGCTCATGTGTACGTGTCGAACACACACACACACACACACACACATTTACTGTATACACAGAGCCAAAACTGAGCTAGCCGTGTAATTTAAGATTATAAGATCATAACTAAGTTGGAAGCGTAGCTCTAAAATCATTAAAGTTCAATTAGATAGATAGATAGATAGATAGATAGATAGATAGATAGAACAAAGTATAAAGTATAAAGCAGCTGGTGAGCGGGAGATTGATGAAATGAGGCCTCAAGTGTGTGTGTGTGTGTGTGTGTGTGTTGTGGTTTTTGACAATGGCGGTGTATCACGTTGCCCGAGTGCCTGTGCCCACCTGGTGGCTCGAGGCGGGGAGGCGAGGCCATAATGATAGGGACAAATGGTGAGATGCTCGGAGAAGAGCCAATCACACTCACACACACACATACACACACACACACACACACACACACAGGAGCAAGTGGGCCAAAGTGAGTCACCTCCTGCTGGCCATGTGCTGCCACAGCGTGGGTGGATGTTTGTGTGTGTTTGTGTGTGAGCGGGCTGTTCAGTTGCAGTTTCACTGCTGCCACCAGACGCACAAAGCCAAAGGCAATAAAAGTAATGAGGTTCGCGTGCTTTCTCTCACACACACCTGACACATGGCCTTTATAACAGTGTGTGTGTTAGTTATGCCGTATATATAAATGTGTTTGTACGTAATGACTAGCCTCATATCCTTGCTAGCTGAGTCATGCCGGCTAATTTCGTCTCCCAAGGTGCACAGCTCGGGTTGCGTGTGTTTAAGTGGAGCGCTTGCTTTCTGGAGCGCCGGTTGTGCCAGTGATGCCGTGTGCGCGAATGTGTGTGTGTGTGTGTGCGAATTCTCACGGCTTGCTTTGTTTTCATCTCGCAGCCGCCATTAGTGTATCAAAGCCCACATAACGTCCTGCGGTATGCTAAGGCTTTGATTGCATGCAGCGTGTTTACTTTCATCTCTGCGGTCAGGGCTGTGTGGCGTACAGGCCCGTGTTACTCACGCTGAGCCTTCCGTTATGTTAGATAAACTACACAACTAACAACCCCGTGTTTGTTTTTCTTACAGGAGGAGCCCTTCTTACCCCATTCCACTGGGACCGGGCACCTGCCATGTTCCTGTCTGACAACACACACGCACAGATGCAGCATTAAAGATTTTAATGACTGGGTCCTGTGTCCTGTCTGCCTGTCCTCTCATTCTGAACATCTGGACACCTCTGCGTTACTTTGAGTGCTAATGATGTTAATCTTTTGAAGTTCCCCTGACTGGTTTCTCTATCCAGGTCGAATTCTGCCAAACCGCAATGGACATAAAAGATGCAACCATTACAGATCAAACATCATTAGCTCGAGGCGTAGTAACTAAACCTTGACATAAGTAGCTTATTATTCATTCATCTTTTATACCACTTGCCATGTACAGGGTCGTGGGGGTCATCTTAGGAGACTTGGGGCATGAGGTGGGGTATCTACCTGGACAGGGTGCTAATCCATTGCAGGGCACGCACACAAAATGGAAGACATCTCTTTGGAAACCAGAGGAAACCCACCAACCATGGGAGAACGTGGACAGTCAACGCACACAAACCTGAGGCAGAAATTGAACCCTTGACCCTGAAGGTGGAAGGCCAAGGTGCTAACCACTACACCACAATGCCACTGCAGCTTGTGCTTTATAGAATCTGGAAATGGGCAGTGCTGGCTGAAGCCGTTACAGATCTGGGTTACTGATTGGAAGGTCAGGGGTTCAAATCCCAACACCACTACACTGCCACTGATGAGTCACTGAGCAAGCCCCTTAAAACTGAGGTCAGAACGCAGGGTCAGCCATGATATGGTGCCTCTCAAGCAAGGCCCTCAACCCTATCTGCTCCAGGGGTGCCGTATCCTAGCCATGGCCCTGCACGCAGACCCAGCTTCCTAACTGGGATATACGGAAAAAATCACTTCTTTCATATTTTTCTTCTCTTACCCCAGCTTGGGATAAAAGCACAGGGTCAGCGCCCTGGAGCAGAGATTGTCAAGGGAGTTGCTCAAGGGCCCGGCGATGGTGCTGGTACTCAAACGTCTGACGTCCTGATCCGTAACTCAGTGGTTTAACTGTTAATCCAAATTCTGCCACTGTCATTGACTGCTACCATGCACTTGCACTAGAGACTCCTTCCAAATCTATAAAGAATGCATAACCATATTAACATTTCACATAATAACATGTGGTTCCTATTTAGTGGTGCCTCTGGTACAGAGTCCAGTTTGCAAGTGACTCAGTTTATGCATTTTACGATTACTCAAGCGACTGCGAGCGTGAACCAAGAGAACCCCTGACGTGTGTGAGATGTCAGTATAGCTGTCAATCTTTCCCTGCGGCCACACCTCATGTTTACTCTTTGTGCACACACCTGTGCCCTGCATGAGCTCATGTCTGGAGCTTATCGCTTTTGCCCAGGGATTTTCCCTGCCACTGTCTCGCTTGTCACTTCGTTTGTACTCCTAGTCCTTTTTTCCCTAAACTGCAGGGTACACACACACCCACACACACATGCATACATGCAGGCACACACACAGACACCGAATTCCTATGCCTGCTCTCAGGCGTGGTCGCACACCCCATAGCGCGCGTTCTACATTCCAGAACGGAACGTAGCCTTCTTTCCAAAAACCACAAACATCCATTCATGAACAGGCACGGAGAGACAATCAAAGCGCTTAGCCTGCAGATGAGACACGTCTGCTCTTAAACGCTGGTGTTAAGGATTAAGTGTGACAGGGGCAGCTGGTAAAATGTTCCACTGCCTAATGTACAGGCAAACAGCATTAGCATGGAAACTTACTGAGGGATTTTACCAACTGTTTTATGCATGCTGAGTGTGGTAATGAGGTAACATAGCAATTTAGTCATCAGGGGAGTGTTCAATGGGGTGGCCATGTTAGAACCAGAGAGCTAATTGGGGTGGCAGGTTAGGGCGGTGCGGAAATGAATTCAATCCAAGCCATAAAGTGGATTCTTCTCTATGTGCATGGCCTGAGCAGCATCTGAGTTTGACATTCAACACACACAGGTTACCAGCTAAGCAGCTGAGCTTCTTAAAAAACATCACACCTAGCACAACAATCAGTGACAAACTCTACTACCATTGTTACTGCTACTGCTACTCCTGCTGCGGCTACTGCTACTAACCTCTGCTACTCATACTACTTATATATATTAGACTACGGTCAAAAGCTTGTGTCTCCACAATTCCGTATCTCAAACTGAACTCTTACTATGCGATAGTCATGCAAATACGTGTCATAGTGGGATGACATCACAGACCAACATACGATTGTCATGAATGAATGCTTGGCTGACAACTTAGTGCGTAATACTTAACCAATAAACTTGGTGCTTAGCGCTTAACTAGTAAAAATTCATAGACTAAGATATGACTCTTACAGTATATATATATATATATATATATAAATAATAATAAAAAATAAATAAATGAATAATTTTTATATATATATATATATATATCCTTTTTTTTTTTTGTATATGTGTGTAAAATTTGCAAAGACAAAGGGGGAATGAGGAACGGGTTGACGAACAAAAAAGGGAACTAAAGAGGAGTAGAAGATGCAGTGCCAGAAATAAGTGAGCTGTTTCTTCTCTCTCAACCAAAATCCCCGTCCCCCCTTCCTCTGAAATGTATTAGTCACAGATCCTCAGCGGGTGAGTAAGTCTTCCATCTCCAGCCACCCCAGCAAGTGGCCCCACAGGCATGCTACTGTGAAAGGAGGATGGATGGATGGAACATTATAACCCCCCACTGAGCGGTGGCAGGGTGACTATAGGAGACGAAGTGGTAAAATCCCCTGCTCGAGAGGTGCGGGAGCATTATAAAACACTAGTGATGGTTAATGGGGCATTATAAATCCGTGCTGGGGAGCTGATGCTGCTATTTGCTGGGGTGCAGAGTGGGGTAAAGAACCTGTCGTCATGCATTGATGGAGTTTTATTAATTCTTGCTGAGAAGTGGATGAGTCATGGTGAGGGCTGGTGATAATGGATAATGGATTTAATGGAGTATTATACTGTGACCTCTGGTTGATGGGTAATTGGGGTGCAAACCTTGGATTTGAATGGGTGTATTAAACACTATAAATCTCCTTCTGAGGGGTAAATGGGACATTATTTAAAAGAGGAATTAAAAACGCTAGTGGTTGCTTTTATAGTAAAATAATCAGTGATGGTGCTCAACATATTAAAAACCTGTTTATTATACATCTGCCATACAAGTCGACTGTAAATGAGCTGTTACTATAGAAACAATAAACCTCATGCTGAGGTGTAGAGGAGTTCATGGGGAATTAGGACATCATGACCTCTCCT
>JAQQZT010000021.1:2804978-2811731 GCA_030068275.1 Clarias platycephalus
TAAGGCAAACATTAAAATAAATAATTATACAAAAACACTAAGTTGTGCAATTAAACTTTCGGAACTAAAAGCGTTTACTGACAATTTCTGTCATTTTCTCTTCTAGCTTCGAGGCGGAAGATTTTGCCTCGATCATTTTTTGTAATTGAATTACTCAAGTTACTCAAGGAGTACTTTCAGCCGTAGCTGGATTTAATAATCTACTTTAAAATAATCTACTAATGCGCTACTTGCTCAATGTAAACAAACACCTGCACCAATAGATATTAATTAGAAAAGATAAAGTGAATATTTTTACTAGGATTAGTTCATATTTTCACTTTAGCTGAAAAAACAGCGCTGAAGTGGTATAAGTGAATTTAAGACAAAACTTCAAAATCTTTATCTGATCTACTTTTTCCATTTCTCATCTGTGATTCTCTCTCCGATTACCGAACAGGGAGTGTACAGTATTTGTCTGACCACGATTGAAGTACAACAAGGCGTAAGATACTCAACTGTACAGAATGTGATTTCTTTGTATTAATAAGTTAGACAGAGAGTTCTACTGTACAGAAAAAGACACACAGACATGTACGTGGACTTCAACCTGATCAACAAATAATATCATCACTGATTATTATATTACCTATTTCTCCAAACTCTATTCCTGTCAATGATGCGTAATTACGCTAGTTCACAGTTCTAATAGTGATAATGGGACGAGATATATTTCTAGTACTTTTCAAACAGAATTAAAGGAATGAAGTTTCTTTTCATGGTTTGCCATCGTTGTGCGTTAAACCCAGAAACCCGTGTCTGCGTAGGAGATTAAAACACTTGTCCAAAGTCTCACGTTAAGCCAGAAGTAAGTTGTTGTGTAATCGAGCAAAGGCCACCACACCGGTCTCAGGACATCGTCGACGTCTCGTTTCCCAGGTTCGACATTGAATGCAAACTAATGGAAGCGACGTTCATTCACTTAAGCATTATGACACGAGATGGAGTGCTGTTATGATGAATATCAGCACAGCTAACATTCATTACAACAACATGACCTCGAAAGTGACGATGTTTTTGAACAGAAGACCTTAAACACTGAATACAGAAGCGATTTGTGACATCTTGACGTTTAATGCAGTGTTATTTCTGTTTTCTTGTCGTCTACAGCTGAGGATATTTCAGGTGCCGTCATGTACGAGCAAACAAGACCTCACCAGCGGAGTGGCCGTCGCACACGTGCTGCACAAAATGTAAACGTGTGTGTGTGTCCTAAAACATTCATGTACTTTTTTTTTATGTCAATTGTGTCTGATTTCAGTAGAAACCTTAGCAGTCCTAAAACCATTTTTTTCTTAATTGAAGATAAATGTTTTCAACCTAAGAAGTCACGCCACAGTACTAAACTGTAAAAGTTCCCCAAAATTAATCAATAAATAAAGGATATTGCTATATTTATTAGTCCTGAATGTGAAAAGTTCAATTCAATTCCTTTTTACTTCTAAAGCGTTTCAACAGTGAACATCATCTCAGAGCAGCTTTACAGAACAAAAGAGACGAAGAAACATAAACGTCCTAGATGTTGGACAAAAATCATCCCTAGTGAGTGAGCCTGGGGCGTCTGTGTGGCGAGGGAAAAAAAATCTCCCTTAGATGGTATGAGGACGAACGAGACTCAAAAGGGGAACACGTCCTCATCAAGTCTCTACACTTGGACTCAATCTGGATGAAATCTTCCTGAATAGAGATTCCAGATTAACTGTTTTCACGGACGCTGATTTAATAATAAATAATAATGATACAGTAAAATATACAGTGTTTCTGCTCACTGTGAAACATTTAATTTGCTGGAAACAAGAGCAGAAAAAAAGGAGGAGAAGGTTTTTTTTTTTTTTTCCCCTGCAATGTTGAGGTTTTCTTCTGCAACGTTATGATTGGTTGCAAGAGTTCAGTCTCATTTTTGATTGGTGAGATTCTTTACCACATGTGAAAATATGAGCCAATCAGAGTTTCTTCCTCAACCAGAGAGCCAGTGGATGAAAGTAAAGACGAAAGAGTAGGAGAGAGAACTTTTAGTTTAAATAATTTTTCCTCTCTCACGGAAACTCGTCAGGTGAGAAACAATCAGATCAAGTGTTTACATGGACAATATTGAACAGATTATCGAAAGTTTTCACACCTCTTGCGTTCCCAGTGTGGCGAGGCCCTTACGCGTTTACGTGATGCGTTTTTTTTTTTCTTTTAAATAAAACCCACGCTTTCTCTCTCTCTCTCTCTCTCTCTCTCTCTCTCTCTCTCTCTCTCTCTGTGTCTCTACACTTCCAGAGACCCGTCCTGGTTTAATGAGACATGGCTGGGGAGGATAAAGGAGGACAACGGAGACAACTGGAGGATCAAGGTATTTACATTCGCGGTCACTTAACATTAGTAATTTGAATTTGTTTCTAATAAATAAACACGCGCACAGGTGATATAACTGTAAACTGTTTGTGCTTCAGGTCAGCAACCTAAAGAAGATCCTTCAGAGCATGCTGGAGTATTACCACGACGTGAGTGCAGCTACTGAAGTTACTGGGTTTCAGTTACAGTGCTGTGAAAAAATATTGCCCCCTTCCTGATAAATAATTTGTTTGCGTATTTGTCACCCTTAAATGATTGAGATCATCAAACACATTTTTAAATATTGCACAAAGATAACCAGAGTAAATACAAAATGCAGTTTTTTTTTATTGAGGTTTTTAATATATTAAAAATGTCAAAACCTATTTTGCCTGATGTGGAAAGAGGAAAAAAAAAAATAATAATAATTACGTTTCGAAGTAGCCTAGTCAGAGTCCGGACTTAAACAGGATGTTTATGCTCGAAAACCCTGAGGCTGAATTAAAACAAGAAGTGCTTGAGTCAAGAAGACTCATCGCCACAGGTATCGCTAAACACATGATTGCAGTTGTTGCTGCCAAGGGTTTAGGGGGCATTTACGTTTTCCACATAGAGCCCGGCAGGATGAAATCATCAATTACCGACTGCATGTCGTATTTCCTCGGGTTATCTTTGTTTGATGATCTGAATCATTTAAGTGTAACCAAAAAAAAAAAAAAAAACAGGAAGGGGGCAAATACTTTTTCACAGCACTGTGTAATATCCTTCACGCTTGTACGTGTGCAGGAGATGTCGATCAGTTCCCCTCGTCCACCCAGATGAGGTTACTGAAATCTGAAATGTATACTATGAGCGGGAACGTGCAGCACAAGTGACGTTTTGTGTACCCTAGGGTGCCAATATTTTTGAGTCTCCGAGTTACTCCTCCTCATGTTTAGTCTCTGTGTCTCTCTCTCAGGTTCTGGGGCAGCAGGTGGCGGAGCAGCACGTCCCTGACGTGGCTCTGATCGGGGAGACGGGGGACGTGACCGAGCTGGGTCGCCTGGTGCAGCTGGTGCTGGGCTGCGCCGTCAGCTGCGAGAAGAAGCAAGGTATTCTGGGAAACCGCCCGTCACCCGTCACGCCCGAGCGTTTGGAGCGAACGGTCACGGGCGTGTCTCATCACGTCGCTCCATTTCTATAGTGACGGCTTTGCTCAGACTGCAGGGTGTTAACGCTCTGTGTGTGTGTGTGTGTGTGTGTGTGTGTGTGTGTGTGTGTGTGTGTGTGTGTGTGTGTGTGTGTGTTCCTGTAGAACACATTCAGCAGATCATGACCCTCGAGGAGTCGGTCCAGCACGTCGTCATGACCGCCATCCAGGAGGTATAAACTCTCCTCAGAGTCGTCACGTGTCCGATACAGCAGGTGTATTAAAGTGTCTCTCAGACGTCCACTTCAGTAACAGGACACGCCAGACTCGTCCTCGTCCATGCTGCCTCTGTCTCACTTCTACTACGAAATTTTATTATTTTTAAAATCTATTGTTTTTATTCTTACGGATTTTTTTTTCCCTTCTTCTGTCTTTCTTTCCTTTCTTCATTTTCATCTCTTTGTGTTTACTCCGTCTTTTAATCAGTTCTTAATGTCTTTAATGTCCCTTTTTTTTTCTCTCTTCTTGTATCCGTTATCCCTGTCCTTCTCTTTTTCTGTCTTTCTTTCCTTTCTTTATTCCATGCCCTCTGGTCTTTCTTTCATGTCCCACTGTCTTCTCTTCTTTCTTCCTGTCCTCTTTTTTTTTTTTTTTTTTTGTACCCTTTCCCCATACTTCTTCCCTTTCTCTCTCTCTTCCTTACATTTTCTGTTTCCTTTTTCACAATCTTTATTTCCTTTTTTCTGTTTTTTTTTTATGTCCTCTTGTATTTTTTTTCTGTCCCTCTATCATCTTTTATTGCCCTCCTGTCTTTTTTTCTCATTGTCCTTTTTTTAAAAACCTTTTCCCTGTGCTTTCTTTCTCTTTCTTAGCTTTTTTTGTTTTTCCTTTTCTTTATTACTTTCTTTTCCATCTGACATTCTTTCCTTTATTTTTGTTTCTTCCCTGTCCCCCTGTCTCTTTCTTGTCCCACTTTCCTTTTTTTTTTTTTGCCATGTCATTTGTCATTTTTTTCTTGTACTTTTTTTTTTTTAACTGTGTCCCTGTGCATCTTTCCTTTCTCTCTCTTTCTTACATTTTCTTGTTCCTTTCCTTTATTTTTTGTCCCTTCCTTGTCCCCCTATATTTATTTCCTTCCCTTTTGTCTTGTCTCCTGTCTTACTGTCTTTTTTTTTTTTTTTCCCCCCATGCACTTGCATATTTTTATTTCTTTCTCCCTCTTCTATTTTTTTATTTTTGGTTTTTGTTGTTTGTTTTGCTCTGTGCGCGACCACTTACTCGTACCCACATGAAAGAAGCCACCGAACCCTCGCACTGAGACATGGTTGTATCTTGTGTCTTGGTGTTCCAGTCCTGACACACACACACACACATTTCTCACTGCGCTGCCTCTGTATACGGTTCACTCTGGAGTCTCTTTAAGTGAGATCGTAAAACCTAAAACGGACTTGTGTTCTGTTCCCCAGCTGCTTACCAAAGAGCCGGTGGAGTCAGGAAGCCCGGACATGTACGGGGACTTTGACTATCAGGTGAGTGTGTCGCTTAGAACGGACTCCAGTAAGACTGTAGCGGTAACATAGCGCTATCCTCCGTCTTCCACATGATCGAGCTCACAAACTGCCATAATTAGCTGGTGATTGACAGAGTATGCCCCTCCCACATACAGAGCATGGCCTAAAAGCTGGACAGTGTTGTAGTGTACAGTGTGTGATTATGGACGGAGCCTTCCTTATGTGACTCTGTTCTACTCCGTCTCTCTCACTCTCTGTCTAGTCGAGGAAGTATTATTTCCTGAGCGAGGATCTGGACGAGAAGGACCATGCGTCTCAGCGCCACAGAGAGCTCGAGCAGCAGGTGTGTGTGTGTTTTGTGTGTGTTAAGTGTGTATAATTTGCTCGATTGTTTCAGACTACCTTAATTATTGTATCATGTGTTTTAATATTAAATCTGATTTTGTCATATGTCTGTATTTTTAAGTAAGCTCTGTTTCATGGGAATTGCAGAGTGTGTGTGTGAAGTGCAGCGTGTTTTATGTCCACCCAGCCACCAGTTTGTCCCATTTTGACCTGTCTTACCAGTTGTTGTTTTTTTTTTTTTTTTTTTGGTCTCCCTGATTTTCTGCGCGCTCATAAAGGGACTCTGTAACATGAGAAGTGTGTGAGTGTTTCAGAGAAGCCAAGATATCTGCTTTATTCTTGTTTTTTTTTGTTACTTAAGATTAGACTTCTTGATTTCAAACAGAACCTGATCAAAGGTCGAATTTGCCCTTGAGGTTGACACTCGCTCCCCTCATATATGTGTGTGTGTGTGTATGTATGTATATATATATATATATATATATATAAAATGTCGGTGGTTAAATCCTCGGTGCTGAGTCGAGTCCCTGTATTTGTCCCTGTTAAGTGTATCTGGTTCGTTACGGAGCCGTGATGTCCGTGTGTGTGTGAGTATGCATATCTCACAGTAAACGCCTCCTCCTCGACACGAGCTTCACGTGGTCTCCGCTCGCCACGTGTCTCCACTCCAGCCTCGGTTCTGCTCGGAGTAGCATGCGTCTCAGGCCGGGTTTTCTCTCTCTAACATCTCCAGCATGGAAGGACAAAACAAGACTAACGCCGTCCAGTGCATGACGCCTTCACTTTATTTATACAGTATATATAAAACTAATTTAAAACAAACCCCGCTCATGTGTGTGCACCAGAAGTATAATAATTACTGTGAGGTTAATCTCGTGTGTAATATAATAAAGCCTCATCGACCTTGAAAGGACATTTTATTACAGTCCGTGTGAGAGAAGAAAGTCTTAATCACTCTGTCGGAGAGCTTTTGGACTTGTATTGCTTAACACACCGTCTGTGTGTTTGTTTTCTAGCTGTCTGTGGTGATGGAGGAGAAGTCCTCTCTGCAGACCGAGCTCCAGTCGCTGAAGGAGAGACTGAGTCGCTGTGAACCCCAGGACACGTCCACCACCATCACGGGGAAGAAGCTGCTGCTGCTTCAGAGCCAGATTGAGCAACTGCAAGAGGAAAACTACAGGTACAAGGCTCCCTCACAGAGCTCCACACTGAGGCCCAAAGACTGAGACTGAAACTGAGACGTAGAGCTCCACACTGAGGCCCAAAGACTGAGACTGAGAACTGAGAACCCCAGGACTAAGACGTGGAGCTCCACACTGAGGCCCACAGGCTGAGACGTGGAGCTCCACACTGAGGCCCACAGGCTGAGACGTGGAGCTCCACACTGAGGCCCACAGGCTGAGACGTGGA
>JAQQZT010000021.1:2918134-2933041 GCA_030068275.1 Clarias platycephalus
AGCAGTTCGCTAACTCATTATTTGTAGTAGCAGTTCGCTAACTCATTTGTAGTAGCAGTTCGCTAACTCATTATTTGTAGTAGCAGTTCGCTAACTCATTTGTAGTAGCAGTTCGCTAACTCATTATTTGTAGTAGCAGTTTGTTTACTCATTAATAGCAGTTGCAGTCCGCTAACTTATCATTTGCAGTAGCAGTTTGTTAACTCATTATTTCCAGTAGCAGTTCGCTAACTCATTATTTGTAGTAGCAGAAGTAGTAGAGAAAAGCTAGTGTATCCCAACATTATTGGCCGCCGTGTAAATCCTACACTATATTAATTTCAATTATATAAGTAAACATACGCACGTTATATGGTGGAAAATCTATTAAAAATATAGCACAACTTCTGGAAAGAATATGAGATTATACTTTTTCTTTTTCTTTGAATTTTATGGACTGCTGGTGCAATACAGCCACCTACTGGCCTGGAGTGTGGAGTAGAACAGTGGCAGGAAATAAAAATGTCAATTTGTATGAGACATGACATTTAAACAATAACCAACACTGCATTTTAATGTTTAGATACTTTTAATGATTTGTAATACTTCAAAACATGTAAGAAATATAATAAGCTGCTTGTAATAAAATAGACACTTAAGTGCTACCGGGTTGAAAATGACTTGAAAAGGTTCATCTGTGATTCACAGCTTTAGTATCTTCTGTCCATAACCTTAGGGTCTCACTGTAAAGCAAGTTGCTCGTGTTGCATGTGGGTGTGTAGCACTAAATGTATTTTATTTATTTATATAGTACTAGCTCAGTTGACTTAATAGTGTAGTTATTACGCATAATCATGTCATTGTAATATTTGAGTCTCTTCATTCAGTAGAAAAAATGGACTAAGCTTTCCTCAAGAGACTTATTGGAGACTCTTGTAGATCTTTTGACTGGTAGTGTACATATTCAGCAGCTACCAGTGTGATACAATATGATTCACACCTCAATCACATTCAATGCAACACAATGTGATTGGACAACACAAAGCAATAACGCTATTCAATTCAATACGTTTGATGATTTACTAATCAAATACAATTAAAACCTTCCACAAACTGGCTTCTTTTCCTCAACTTCTGTCAAGGTTTACAGTACTGTACACTTTTAATAGACCAGGCCTAGAAAATTAAGGACGCTCAAGGTTAAAGGCAGGTAGGCGAACTCACCGGTGAGCCGCAGAAAGCAATTTCTATATTATGAGCAATGAAAGGTGGAGGAGGTTTTCATTCTCGGTAACACTGTAAGGCTGGATGTGTCAGTTATCACCTTTGAACGAGTGGAGCTACTACCCTGCGGCACATGGAATAAACTTTTCTTGAGTGTGGTAGGTGGAGATGAATCCGAATCCGAGGCGGGAGACGTCGGGGCACTGGCACACGGTGTTGCCTCTTGTTGTACCGCATGTTGGTGTACAGCAGGGCACATTTTGCAAATTCCATCTGACTTCTCAATCTTAAACCAGGAGTTTATTTTATAGTTCACAGGTGAGCATTTACACTCAGGCTCTGCCATGTTTATACAGTATGTGTGCACACTAAGTGCACATTCAAGTGAAATAAGTCGCATTTAGGAGGAATAAAAATATCTAAGTATCACATGATTGGGTCGATTACATATCTAAATAAATAAAACATCAAATTAGTAAACAGATCAGACTTTATCGATGCAAACATATAATAAATGATGGATTTTGACTTCTTTCCAAGAATACATCAATTCACAGCGGCTCTCCTCATGTGCTCTCATTCGTGCATCGGTGCGAATCAGGTTTTCTGATTTCCTGTCCCTTCTTGGCATTTCTGTTTCCTATAACCCCTGCAATTGTGTGGCAGGATGTAAATGAACCAATATACGACTATATCCTCATTGTTATTCGGGCCCTGTGAAGGCATACCAGCGTACAAAACCAAACAACAAAAGGGTTCATGATATGCGGCCGCACTTCGTATTCATATTCCAGTTTTTTTTCTTTTATTACTCCTGATGTGCCTTTCCTCAACTGACAAACTCCTTCATGTCAGTGTAAAATAAGCTAAATCAGGAAGACACCCCTTCTGCTGCTGAGCCCATTCTTGTTTTATCTCTCCATAACCAGCCTTTCATACTCATAGCTCAATGCGTAGGATGTGAATGTCATATCTCTGATATTCCCTCTCTCTTCCTTTCACCGGAATACACGCTGAATATTCAGCGGATGTGCGCTTTGCCTTCACACACACACACACACACACACAGACATGCATACTAGTGGGATTTGAATGGATATTTCTGTTCGTGCTTTTGCCGTATTAAAGATTAAAGAGACTTGCCACTCTCCCTGTCTTGTCATCCACGCCGGTGCTCTTGTTGGTTGAGAATCTATATTTAGAGCAGGCCGCCAGTGGAGCGTGTATTAACAAGGTCGACCAGGATCTAGGTTGCTTTTCTCAGCCCTGATGTGAAGCCCATGTCCTACACTACCACTTATGTGGTTATGAGGGTCACTGTAAAAGACAGGGACTGTGACAGTGTCAGGGGAGTGAAGTGTTATGTGTTAGGTTTGACAGGATTGTTTAATTCTTGTGTGTTCAGACCGTTCTGTTCATTTTGATTTTACAGGGATGGTAAAGACGGATAAGTGTGTCCGGTTAAAAGAGCAATCTCTATAGGTGAGGTGAGGAACAGGAAATAAAAGGTGGCGAGACCAAGAGCTATTAATACAGCCACTTAGTAGTAAACAGGATGATACCCAGGGCTGTAATGGACTAACTTAACTACATTCACACTCGAAAGTTGCTTATGGGTGTTAGCAAATTAGGGCCCCAGGACACACAATAGGACAGTCTTTTGGATTTTTTTTTTTTTTTAATTGAGAACATCTAAGGTCAGATGCTGTTGCTTTGTTTGCAACAAAACCTACTTGTTGCATTGTGAATGTAGGATTCCTTTGATTACTGACACACACTGTAACTCATCAGATGAGCACGCACATGATGATAATACATGTTAAAGCTGAGTAAGTTCTCACAGTGTTTGTGGTTTAAAATATGATGACAGCTCAGCTTTTTGATCAGAGGCCATGTTAAAATGTGGCTGGTCGTCCTCTGTGGTTCCTCTGTGATAGAATCTGTGCTAAAAAAAAATGGGACATTAAGGACAATTGGACTCAGTAGACTGTAACTTAGTTTAGGGGATCTTTACTTTACTTTGTCAGTAATCTTGGCCCAGTTTTCAAAAACAGGAACATCTGACCCGATCCTATCTTACATTCCTGCTCTGAGCGACAAATAAATACAGGACCATGGCCTTTTTACCTTCTTTCCCACTGCTTTACTTTAGAGCATTTTCCTGTCGGTCCTCCAGGGTCCAGATCATCATTGTGAACATTTGGCTCAGGTCAAACTAAGCATCATGATCACAACCAGAAGGTTTATGACCCCCAGAGTGATATTTAACACATCAATATGCCATTTTGCACTTTGAGTTAACTCCTTTGTATAACGAATAATGTCTTCGGTATGTACTGTACTGAGTGCCCATTTTCTTTTTATCATTCCCTCTCCAGGCCTGTCACAGCTACCACAACTTCTCGTCCAACTTCTGCTGCACCAAAATCCGCTGCCACATCCAAGACACCAACAACTGCATCAAAGACCACTCCTTCTGCAGCAAAAACAACCCCCTCCAGTGCTAAACCATCTCCTGCAAAAACTCCCTCTGCTAGTCGAGCTCTAGCCACATCCACAAAGACCCCTACACCTGCCAAGAAAGGTAGACCTAAAAATGTGAAATTCTTAAATTCTTAAATGTTTGCCATGTATTTTTCCCATTTTCTGTATGGATGAGACAAGTTGTAACATGTAACATGTAGTGGGTTCAGTTCTTTCCATTGTAAGGAAAAATAAGTTAAAACTATACATGATAAACCTTTAAAACATTTACCTGTTATCATATTAATTAAAAGAGATCAAAACCTTTAGCAACAAAACATTTATTTGCTGTGGTCAGTTATTTTACCAGATTTTATGTTAAATAGCATTCAGTGTTTTCTTCATTCAATATTGATCCCTGTCACAGTAACAAATACTGAGAACATTCTTCCTGCTTATGTTTTTAGATGCAAGCAAGCCCGCCACCCCAGCAGCCAAGAAGTCAACTGCCTCCCCTCTCGCTCGCCCTGCTTCAACCAAGACCAGCAAGCCTGACACCATGAAGGCAGCAACGCCAGCCAAATCAGAGTCTGTCTCCAAGAAACCTTCTACCCCCAGCAAGCCAGCAGTGGAAGCCAAGACGAGCAAGCCTAAGGAGAGCAAACCAACTCCATCAAAGGAAATTAATGCCACTTTGAAAACATCTAGCACTAAGAACAGCACAGCCAAGGCAGCCAGTCCTAAGAAGGTAGTGGGTAGCAGCACTCCCATGCCAGTTAAACGTGGCCCCAAAGCTGCACATAAAGAGGCAGACAAAGAGGAAATATCTCCTGCCGTTGCAGTCGAAGCTGTGGCTGTTGCTGCTGCCGCCGCCACCGCTGCTGGTGCCTTTATTGCAGTGACAGACAAGGAATCTGAAGTCAAGTCTGAACTACTGCCTGAAGATGCACCTGAAGTCAAGCTCGAAAGTTCACCTGAAACTAAACTCGAAGTTACACCTGAACCCAAGCTTGAAGATGCACCTGAACCCAAAGTTGAAGCAGCACCTGAGCCCAATTTCGAAAATGAACCTAAGCCCTCTTCACCACTTCCATTGGAAATTGAACCTCAGCTTGCACCAGAAACCAAGTTTGAACATCTGCCTGAAACTATATCTGAATTCTTACCAGAAACCAAGACTGAACTTGAACCTGAACCCAAATCAGAGGTTATGGAAACGGAGTCAGAATTTACAGCAGAAACTATGTCTGAACTCGTGCTTGAAACCAAGCCTATACTTGCATCTGAACCCAGAACAGACATCATGTTGCAAGGTGAGTCTGAATTTGTGCCTGAAACTATGTCTGAACCCCTCCTTGAAATCACGTCTGCAGTTGTACCTGAACCCGAATCAGAACTCCCATTAGAAAGTGAACCAGAACACACATCTGAATACCTGCTTGAAACCAAGCATGCAGTTGAACCTGAACCCGAATCAGAACTCCCATTAGAAAGTGAACCAGAACACACACCTGAATACCTGCTTGAAACCAAGCATGCAGTTGTACCTGAACCCGAATCAGAACTCCCATTAGAAAGTGAACCAGAACACACGCCTGAATACATGCTTGAAACCAAGCATGCAGTTGAACCTGAATCAGAACTCCCATTTGTAAGTGAACCTAAATACACACCTGAACATCTGCATGAAACCAAGCCTGGAGTTGTACCTGAATCCGAATCAGAACAGTCATTAGAAAGTGAACATCAATATACACCCGAACTCCTGCTTAAAACCAAGCATGAATTTGCACCTGACTCCCAATCAGAACTCCCATTAGATTATGAACCTGAACATACACCTGAACTCCTGCTTGAAACCAAGCCCACAATTGTACCTGAACTAGAACGCTCATTAGAAAGTGAACCTGAACTAACACCTGAACACCTGCTTCAAACCAAGCTTGCAATTGTACCTGATTCTGAATCAGAACTCTCATTAGAAAATGAACCTGAATATGTGTCAGAACACCTGCATGAAACAAAGCATGAATTTGCACCTGAACCCCAATCAGAACTTCCAGTGGAAACTGAGTCTGAACTCCTGCTTGAAACCAAGTCTGATTTTCCCTCTGTCCCTGAATCCAAGCCTGAAATTACCCCTGAACCTAAATATGAACTCCTGTTGCAAACAGAGCCTGAAATTTTCCCTGAACCCGAGTCCCAACTCTCGTTTAAAGCACAGCCTGAAACTTTACCCGAAATCGCCTCAGAACCCACAGTTGAATCTTTGATTGCTGCTGCAGTTCAGGACATTGAAGCAGACACAGAAGATATTCCATCACATACAGAAGAAGAAACATCTGAAGCGGTGGTGCCACAGTTGGCTGATCAGCTGGATCTAGTCAGTCTTGAGCAAACAAATGCTCCTTCTACTCTCGGAACAACGGTCATGTCACCACCGTCCTCCCCTACTGCAGAATCTCCTGTCCATTTGGAACCCCACAAATCTGCTCCACTGCAAGATATGTATGCTGCCAGTAATCCCTGGGCACAGAATCAACCCATGTTTTCAAGTGACATTACAACAGAAAATCTGGAGCAAGAAGAGGAGGAAGAAGAAGATCTCTTGGCTACCACTGAGTCTGCACCAGAGGAGGCAGTGGATGTAGAGAAAACTTTTAGTCTTGGAGTGGAGCCTGACCTGTTAAGTAGCTCTCATGTTGAGCATTTCAGCAGTGTGTCTCCTATTTCTCCTGGTATGGAGAAGGAGGAGGCAGTGGAAAAGGCAGAGGAAGAAATCAATGAGGATGACCATGTTGAGGAAGAAGAGGAAGAGGAAGAGCAGCAGCAGGAGAGCGACAGTGTAAAGGTTCAAGCAGTGCTCGAAACACAGAAAGTGGATGACTTTATGTTTGGATTATCAGAATTTGGCAGCTCTAGCAGTGGCACAATGCAGTGTGATGATTTTGAAAGGATAATGCAGCAGGAGCAAGATGAAGCAACCTCACAATTCCAAATGGAAAGTCATCACGGCGGTGAAGATGGAGCGGAGTTCTCCGTAAAAAATGTGGAAATGGAACAGGCATTTATGGGACCACCTGGGGTTAAATCTTTTTCGGAAGAAGAGGACGAGGAGGATGAAGAGGAGGAGGACGAGCAGGAAAAGGAAGATATGGACATTGGTCCAGAGCATATTCACAAGGACCACATGGAGTTTGGCCATGAGCAAGATGGTAATCAGCAGCACCTTAAATCTGAAGAAGAGGAAGAGCATGAGGATGAAGATGTTGAGATGGTTAGTGAAGGCCAGATGGAGAGTGTAAGCAAGATTGCTGGAAATGTTGATGAGGATGACTACGAGGAAGGATATTTAGATAATTTGAACCGCACAGCTCCAGCTCCTTCAATACCCATGACTGCAGCCTGGGGCCCATCCAACCCCTTTGCAGACACTTGGGCTCAGCCAACCTCAATCAACATAACATCCAGTCCCTTAGACATTAAGACAGCTGATCCTGAGGCTCCCACAAAGTCACCTGCTGAAGCCTGGCTGGAGAAGCCTCTAGGGCATTTGACAGAACCACACCATGAGGTCCGTGAAGAGATGGAGAGCTCAGTTCCAGTGGATGGCGTTAATCTGTGTGCACCTCCAATTGGTATGTCCCAGTCAAGCACCCTTAGTGGAACAGCCCTGGCAGCCCACAGCAGCAGTGAGACCAGCACACCCGAAGAACTGCGTGACTACGACAGCAGCTCAGGTGTGGAATCACGCTCGGACAAGCAACAGACTCCTGTCCCCACTGCCCAGCCTGACCAGGATCAGGACCTTGGGATTCACCTAGAGCGTGGGGATGGGGAGGAAGAAGAGGCAGAGACTCTACCTGCGGATGAGATCCTGGGTGATGCTCCAACCGCACCAGCATCTGTTCCATCATCCCCTACTACTTCTGGGGATGAGGCAAGTGATACTGAAGGAGAGATGCAAATTAATGAACCTGATGCTCCAATTGATGACACTGCAGCCTTAGATAGTCCTACTGCCTCCCGAAATCTGCCTGCCTTAGAGGAAGATGAGGAGGCCACCGACATGCAGGCCGGAGAGGAAGACGGTGGGACCCCGCAGTCTGCCAACTCTGTAGCTTCCTATGGCTTTGACTGCTCAGTATCCAACTCCAATGCCCATTCTACTGCCGAGAGCTGTGGTAAAAGCCCTGGGATTTTTTCTCTAGAGAATGAAGATCAGCTTCCGGAAGAGGCAAAGGATCCCTCGCTTATTAAGGAGCTGACCTTGCCTGCGGCCGCCGCTCAAGCCGAGGATCTACTGGGCTGTCCTGTTGACCTTCTTCCCCTTGGCCAGCAAGGAGAGTCCCACGCCAATGCTGATGAGCAGTACCTGCTGTGTGGGAAGACAGGAGCCAGCGCTCTTGAGGAGTCCGACCCCGAGTCTCCCATGCACCTGTCTCCTCAGCACGGGGACAGCACTGATGGGCAGCCACCTTACTATTCTACCATATGTGATAACACTGATAGCTTTCTTGCAGGTAATGTATAAAGCCCCTGAATGAATTGCACCTTTTCCCCGCATCCTTCCCAAGACGCATCCTTCCCTCTCTTCCTTTTTGTTTGTTTTCTTACCAGTCCAGGCGATGGTGTAACGAAATGGGGGACATAGGGGGACGGACTGTAGGTTTATCAGTGCTGCTTTCTCTTTCTTACTACTATTATAGTCATGGTTATGATTGTATGGCTTAAATTCCTGTATGTACAATAGCTATTCTCATTTTCTATTAGAATGTACTATTGAATAACACTGCATACTACAGCACCCCTGAACTTGGATTGATAGACTGAACTGTTGTGGAATCCTTTAACAAAAAACAAAACAAACAAAAAAAAAAAAAATACAGAAAAAGGATCACTTTGGATGGACTCTATCTATGTTTGTATTTATCCTACTGTTTTTACCGAACAAATGTCAAATGTTTTTTTTTATATTTTTTTTTATACCTGTTTTCAATTGTTTATTTTTGTTAAGTTCCCAGTCTTCTCTTGCACTGTAGACGTACCCTTACATCTTTTTTTTAAACTTGTTTCTGTGTCAGAATTAACTGTTTTAGCACTAACTAAGGATAGATCTTCTTCCAGAGGCCTCGCACTTTGGGTTTTTTCAATGTAGGGAATTGTTGGAATGTTAGATGGCAAGCAATGTTGTTTTGTTTTTCCATTTTTTTTTTCCCTCTCCTAGTTAAAAGAAAATTTCCAGCACATTTTTTTGTGAAGGATAACTTATAAGTCACATACCACAGCTTTTTAAGTACTCAGCAGTGATCTGGTTGTATTGATTTGCAGTAGCTGGACATTTTTACTTTGGCTCAAATATGCTTCAATGTGGTGGGGGAAACTGTCACTTGCGTTTAAAGGAAAAAAAAAAAGACACTTGAATGTGGGTGGCGACTATTGGACATTTGGATTGGAAATTGCATGTACAACTAATTGCGTTACTGTAATACTGTTCAAGACCTGTTATGTCGGGATAATCACAATAATAATAATAATAATAACGGTTCAAGCTAATTAAACGGTTTTTCAAAATTCCATTAAACATCATTTCAAGGCCATCTGTTCCCGTTTCTTATTACCCGCATGGTGATAAAAATATATCCATATACAGCTATGTATGTATCCCTACATTTTGGAGTTTAGGTGTCTATTGAGACATCTATCCCATTGGTGCAGTTTCATGGAGTCTGACTGGGAACAGGAATGGTGTTACCTCCTAATGGAATTTTGATGAAATGACAGCCCTGTTGTTCACACCCATCATCTCCAGCATGATTTAAAATGATATTCCTCCCTGATAGAAGAGTCTGCACAGCCAGCAACATACAAATCAACTCTCACTTCTGGTTGGCATGTCTGTCTACTGATCCTTAAGGAATGTTACCTGTAGATTTTCAAATAAGGCTACACACAGTCCAGCGTTATCCTGAATGCATATTCTCTTTGCCTCTTGGTAATGATTTTGAGGTTTCATTGTCTTCTGCCATCTCTGTTTTGCTCCCTTTCATTCATTTTCTCCATAAAAGATCTCCACATCAGTCTGCTTGCTTTATTGTATTACCCTTCACACATGTCCTCTACAGTTGTATTACCCTCCACTTTATTGTCATACCCACCACACTTTTAGTCATTTCACACCTATTCTATAGCACAGCCAATAGACAAGTGCTGGGGCTTGTTGCCTCCTGTGTAAAAAAAAAAACATAGCAAGTTTTAATAGCTCAACCTTTGACTGCTACAAAACCCTGACACTGGAAACTCCTTTCATAGATGCTAAATAATGTGTCCTTAGACAACTCGGTCATATCAAACATCTATTTATGTGCCATGGATGCTCTACAAATACAAATACAAACTTACTCAATTTGTAAAACAAATGACAATACAAACCACAACCTACTACAAGCTATTTAATCTGTGATTTGCAGTTGCACTGCTGTCAGAGTTACAGCTGTATACATCGCTGTGGTATATAGATAAAATGTCTTTTTGAAGGCTTTTTCCCGAACTAGCAAAATAAAGCAAGCGCCAGTTTGTCTGCAAGTAGATTCTTTTTAGATCAGATCCTTCAAAGACCTGTATGTTCTCTTAAAATAGCACGGTTTAATGTTTATTAGTTTAAATCTGATGCCGTGTAATTCTTTTCCAGAGAAGTCAGTACTGGCTGCCTGTCATGTTCGTAATTTCGTTTGCTGAGAAAGGCTCCTGATAAAAGGCTTGAGGCTGGCATTTGGAAAGTTTTCTGATCTGATTTTTCTTTCTGTATTGGATTAAATTCCTGAAATAGAAATGAATAGTTAGCTTTCAGGAGACATCACAGGATAACTGCTTGAATAATAGGCCATGTATAAAGAAATATGGGTCAAAATATTTTAATGTCAACACTGCAGATGTTACACATTTACAGTTACTTACAAATGTTTCTATTTGGTGAAGGTTAGCTTGCATGTACTTGACCATGATGAGACTAATAGATTAAGAAATCATGGTCTGTGGTTTTATTTATGCTTTGACCATATATTTTTTTTCCATGGTCTGCATTCCACTTTCATTTATTATTTCTCATTCCTTTCCCACTGTTCACGTCCTCTCTGTTATTTGCTCCTCTATCAGTAACCAATATTGCAAGTGCTCTTGACTGTTCCACAGGGAACAATAACTTTACTCTACCAAGCTGTCAGCAAGTGAAATATGGCAACCTGCCATCGTTTTCTCCAGAGGTCAACAGCAAACACTACCCCACTCTGGTGCAGAATGCACATCGGCATTATAAGCATCTTATACCTCAGCCTCAGCGGCAGAAGGAGCCCACTAACTGGGTGGTAGAACTTATCGGGCTTCCTGCTGCTTGTTTGCCACAAGCCCCACAAATGTGCCAGCTGAAGCGCCTAGAGCAGCACCAGCTCCGTCTCCGCCACATTCTGCAGCGACAGGAGCAAGAGCGAAAGCAGCGTCTATGGCTGGAGGGAGAGCGGCAGCGACAGGAGCTCCAGAAGCAGCTTGAGAGGCAACAAACGCTACGGCAGTGGCAGGCGCAAAACAGGCAGAGAATAGAACGGCAGAAGCAGTTGGAGAGGCAACGCCAGGAGCTGTTGCAGTTTCAGCTTCATGAGGAGCGCAGGCAGCAGCGGCAGCTCCTGCAGTGGCAGCTTGAGCTAGAGCAGCGACTTAGAAGGCAGCAAAAAGTCCAGTCAACCAAGCGGATTTCTCCCTCATGTGGACTCGGTACCATCTATGAAGCCATGGAGATCAGCGAGGACGAAGATACCGAGAAGACTAATGCCTTGTTGAGAAAAGAGTTCAGAGGACAGGAGAAACCTTCAAAGCTACCTCTGCACCTAAGAAATCATCATCCTTACCAGTTACCTCAGTACGAGCGCAACTGGAATGCCAAGTTGGATGTGGTCCAGAAACTGATTGACCAGGCTTTACTGCTAGAAGGTGAGAATGGATGCCCACCACTGCTTTACCTGCCTGGGCAAGGAGGGGGAACCCTAAGCCCTTTGGAGAGTAGCTCCTGGCCACAGGTCCTGCATCAACTTAACCATAAGTCAGCCACCATCACCTCTGTCAGTAGCTACTCCCCGACATGGGCAAGCTCCCCACATGGTGATTGGACTGTTGTCGAGCTTGAGACGTTCCACTGAGAAACTGGATAAGACCTCGACTGAAAACCATATCGATATAGATATTTCAAGTTTGTCTTTGTGCATACTTCTCACACAGTCTCAATATATTTACAATAAGATTTATTTGTTATATGATTCTGACCATGGCTATAGATAAGCTCCCATTATTCTTATGTATCACTGGTAAGGGAACATGACAGGACAATGGTGGAGCTAAAATAATTTGAATGGAATTTGTCAGCATTTACATGTTAGTGTATATAATGACGCTTCAAGTGGATCAGGTACAGAAGTGGTAAACAGCTCAGTGTCACTGAAATAAAAAGAAAGATAAAAAAAAAAAAAAAGGACTCTTGCTAAGCTAATGGTAGTTTGTTGAGCTTTGTTGATGTTTTAAGCACGTCATTCAATCAACATCTTCTAATGTATAAGAATCCAGAATTTAACATGCACATAATAAACCTGTGTAGAGAAATTCACATAGATCGAAAACATTTTCCTGTATGAAAAACTGCAGTATCACTATAGATATTATCTTTTATTGTTACAGTCATGGTTTAACTTGATCATTGGTATTGTGAGACCTTTGAGTCTATTAAGCCTATTGTACTCAGTAAGAAATGAAACATGCACACTGGAGTCGTATGAGCACGTCAGACACACTGACTGCACTAACGACTATGGGTGAAGACAGCAAGATGCTATGGATGCATCCTCTCTCTCTCTCTCTCTCTCTCTCTCTCTTTAGAAAAGAGGGATTTCTGTTCTGTGTCCTTTCCCGACATTCCACAACCATTACCTCATTTCCTGGGTCCTTTTGCTTCAATAGGTTTCCCGGGGTTACCGATGATGTCATGGCAACAGCCTGAAAGACACAAGAGATGGAAACAAAGGCACTGAAAGAGAGAATGGATTGAAGACTAGGGGCTGATCCCAAATCAGTCTGTACACCCCAAAAGCCCTTCAGTTAGGTCAGAGTAGGTCGAGTCGGCCCCGACCACATTTACTCATTAGATTACTTTTTGGACTCCTGATTTAACTGTGCTTTCTTAAGTCTTCTGGGTTACATTTTGCACAGTTTTAGTAAAAATAAAACATTTCCCATGTGATTGTGTGAGGAATGTTTGATCACATGAAGTGTGAAGGCGCGTTTCAAAATGTCTTGTAAATTCAAGTGAACTAATGCGACGTCACGTGAATAAGATGGAAAATAAAAGGACGTGCTCTGCACGTGCCTATTTCACTTATGTTATAGCAGCTCACAGCCTCTTTTTTTATTATTCCTCATAAAGTTCAAACAAACGAATAAAAAACTTCCTGTCATATTGTCATATTGCTGAGAAACAACACTGTCTCGATTCAGAAAATCAAGCATTAACACCTGATATTTCAGTCTATTTCCCAGTTTGCTCTGCAAGGTTATGGAAGGAAGTTATGTCCCTATGTCATCTTTTTTGTGCGTAGCATGTGTTTCGACATATTATGTATATTAAAATGAGACAGATGTAATTTTTGGTTTTGCTCAGTTTATAGATTTTAGTGATTTCTTTGTTCTGATGGTTCCTTTTTTCAAGCTGCAACACAAAGACACCAAGCCCTTTTTCAGTATTTCCTGCTACAGTCACGACACCTACAGGATGGACAGGGTAATGACATTAAATCACTGAGCTCAGGTCTGCAGGTACAGTAAGCCCTTAGATCCTGGTCATGGAGTACTGCTTTCTTGTACATTTACGCGTTCCCCCATTTTAAGCCTGTTCATTTGCTGATTGGTTAAATTGTGCATGTGAACACTCAGATGCATAAAACAGGATGGTTCTCTGGGAACCAGAAATGAGAACCTTCGCCCACATGGCATGTGCTGCTTTAGCACATCCTTCCCCACACCATTTCCCCTTAGTTGAATATCTTTCCCTGCTGGAATGTATCACAGTACACAACACGGCTCTGCAGAGTGTCCGCCCTGCGATGGATTGACACCTTGTCCCCATCCTTGTCCCCAGGATGTACCCAACCCTGTGTCCAAAGTCTACTGGGATAGGTTCCAGGGTCTCGAGACCCTGTACAGGATAAGCAGTATAAAAAAATTAATGCATCAATGTGAAGCTGTTTTTGCAATAGATACAAATATTAACGTAATCAGGCTAGCGCAGTAATAAAATACAAATACACACATTTTGATCTGCTGCTAAAATTGAGCTTTGTTACTGCACTCATCCGATGACGAGTTAAAACGACTTAACCCACAGCACACGGTATAGGAAGCAACAAACTGATAAATTCCCAATAAAATCACTTCACCTCAAACTCACTGCCAAGGTCAGGGGAGCTGCGGTATGCACTTCCTCTCACTTCCTGCGATAGAAAATCAGCAAGGGTGTGTTACAAGCAGCATGGGGATGCATGCTGTATTTAACATTAGAATGTATTTTCAGGCGGTTTAGGCACTAATAATCCTATGCACACAACATTTCTATACGATATGAATGTTTGGGAAGCTGCGAAGAGTTGAAATACAGAGACGAGGATACTGTACGGACAATAGCATTTAAAGGACATGTTTTTTTTTCTTCTCCTATACAGTACATGTTTAGATCCAGGTGAACTCCCTGACTATTTATTATTATTATTATTATTATTATTATTATTATTATTAGACAGACTAATATAGGGCATGGATGATTCTACAGTTTGTACTTGATATTAAATACTGATTTCTTTAAATTAAGTTATATCAATAATAATTTCAAAAACCTATATACTATCATAATTTTTTGATTATATGGTGACTAGATTTCATTACTTGAGTAATCACATCACTATACTGTAGATCATGAGCATACCTTGTGTAATAGAGAGAAATAGTTCAAATTGACCTTTAGGTGGCGCTCTTGTTCAGTCAATATTTTATATTGTAGTCTACATGGACATTTCAGTTTTATTCATTCTGTGTAACACTTCACTACCTGTAAGGTTGTAAGCATTTCAGGGCACAGGTGCGCGCGCACACACACACACACACACACACACACACACACACACACACACACACACACACACACACACACAC
>JAQQZT010000021.1:2964915-2980690 GCA_030068275.1 Clarias platycephalus
AAGATCCAACCATGCAAAATATGATTTTTTGCCATTTTTCAAGTGGTCTTAAACTTTTGATCGGGACTGTATATATACATATGTGTGTGCGTGTGTGTGTGTGTGTGTGTGTGTGTGTGTGTGTCCAGTCCAGGGAGATGGAGATTGCGGTGTACTGGAGGGATTATCGTTCTCTCTGTGCACTAAAGTATCTCAAACTAGAGGATTTTCTTGACAACGAGAGACACAGGATACACCTAGAGCTGGAACCACAGGGCTTACTGCTAGCCGAGGTACACACACACACACAAACACACACACACACACACGCATACACATGCATACACACACACACACACATCATTCATATGAGAGTTCCTACTTACTTGGATGTACAGTAGTCACTAATTTACTATGTGTGTGTGTGTGTGTGTGTGTGTGTGTGTGTGTGTGTGTGTGTGTGTGTGTGCAGATAACATTCTTTAACCCCGTGATAGAGCGAGGCCCCCGACTCCAGAGGCAGAAGAAGATCTTCTCCAAACAGCAGGGTGAGAACTTTACAACCTGTAGAGAGAGCATTTGTGATGGAGAGTCAGTGTGTGTGTGTGTGTGTGTGTGTGTAGTTTCTTCTGCTTCATCACCCCACGCAGTCGCTGATTGTTTTCCTTCAGGAGCGTGATAGTGAGTGTGTGATGAGTTATGCGTGTGAGATGTTCTGTGGGGTTTCAGGTAAAGCCCTGCAGAAAGCTAAGCAGATGAACGTGGACATCGCCACCTGGGTGCGCCTGCTGAAGAACGCCATCCCGAGCAGCACCTCAACCAACAGCTACGCGCACAACTCACACACACACCACCACTCAGGGTGAGAGCGCATACACACGTTGTCATTGTTATTACTAGCACACGGAGTTGGTGGTAATTTACTGGAAGTGTGTTTGTGTTGCAGAGTAATCCCTGAAGATAAGGCAGGTGTGGAGAGCGCGTCTCCTCCACGATCATCTGACAGCCAAAGGAGAGAGGTCTCACACACACAAATACACACTCTCACACACACACACTATATATAAACCTGCAATGACATTGTATCCAAATACGTACAGTACAGTATACTTAAATACGGAGTCGGTCCCCCTTTAGCAGCTACAACAGCTTACAGATAGAGATTTCTCAGAAAGAGAAAAGTGTGTGTCCGTGTGTGTGTGTGTGTGTGTGTGTGTGTGTGTGTGTGTGTTTAGATTAAGAGACTTGATGCCCTTTTCTTGAACCAGTGGGATGTAAGGTAATATCAGTGCACAGGGCCTGCGGGATTGTACTGAGAGAGAGAGAGAGAGAGAGAGAGAGAGAGAGAGAGACTCAGTGAATCCTGTTTCTCCTGCAGCTTTAATTTGATTAGCTGCCAATCAGCGAGACTTTACCCAGAATTACAAAGATCACCCTGTCCCGTGAGAGAGAGAGAGAGAGAGAGTGCGGTATAACAGAGAGAGAGATAACAGATGGTGATGTCAGTGGGGTTCTGAGATTACAGGATTAATTATGAAGCGGATATTTTTTGCCGGACACTAATTACCGGTAAAAAAGGGGGCAGGGTCAAATGACAGAGAGGGAGGAGTTACACACATACAGGAAGCGAGAGAGATGTACACATTATTTAATGTTACACAAAGATAACTAGAGTAAATACAAAATGCCATTTTTAAATAACATTTTTTTTAAATGCGTTTTTTTAGAACCTACTCAGGATGTGTTACATTTGGTGCGAAATAAACATAGTGTTTTATAAAAAGAACATCATAACAACAGTCAAACATGGTGGTGGTAGCATGACGCTTTGTAGCTTCAGGACCTGGACGACTTGCCATAAGTGATGGAAATATGAATTCTGTGCTCTACCAGAAAATCCTAAAAGAGAATGTCTGGCCAACAGCTTGTGACCTCAAGCTCAAGGGCACTTGGGTTTTTCCAGCAGGTCCATGATATAAAACACACCAGAAAGTCCACTTCTCTGAATGGCAAAACAAAAACAAAACAAAACAAAACAAAAACAAAACAAAATATCAGATTTTATATTGTCTTACTCAAAGTCCAGACTTTGATCCATAAACAGAACGTTGATATTCAAAAACCCTCCAATATGACTGAATTAAAACAATTCTGCAAAGAAGAGCGGGCCAGAATTCCTCCACAGCAGCGTGAAAAGCCAGTTATCGCACACGCTTGATTGCACAACCAGTTATTAGGTTTAGGGGGCAATTACTTTTTTACGAGGTGTGTACAGCTTATTTTTTCCTTTTAATGAATGACATCATCATTTAAAAACTGCATTTTGAATTACTCGGGTTACCTTTGTGTAATATAAAAAAAGCATGTTTAACGATCACGATCATTTAAGTGTGACAAATACGCAACAAAAAAATAACAAAAATCAGGTAGGGGCAAATACTTTTTCACAGTACCGTATATTGTGAATAGAATTTTGCTTTCAATGGGGTGTTAGTGGTCAACTCTTCCTTTTTATGTGTGTGTGTGTGTGTGTGTGTGTCTCTTTCTCTGTGGTGTTTTAAATACACCTCTACTGTAACAGTTTTTCATAATCAGCTGTAAGGTGGAGGAGTGAAAAATAACACACTGGTGCTGATGTATCGTTCTCTCTCTCTCTCTCTCTCTCTCTCTCTCTCTCTCAGGTCTCAGATGCCGTGTCTACCCCTGATGTGGCTCCGGAGCGGTCAGGCCGGCTCAGCTCCCACAGTTCCCAGCGCAGGTGCTCCTCCCACTGTCTCACCATATGGAGCTCACTGAACCGGGCCAACATGCAGCACAACATACACACACACACCTCACACACACAGATCTACACACACAGTATGGTCTTCTCACACACTCCCACACACAATATGTGCTTCCTGTGCTTTATCCAGACATGTGTGTGTGTGTGTGTGTCACACACTCGTCTCAAACCGGACTCACAAAACGTATAATAATAATAATAATTATAATAATAATAATAATGTATGTTTATAATTAGTGACTCACTGACATGAAAATGTGATGTGTGTGTGTGGGGGGGTCAAGCAGGTCAAGACTCTGTCTGCAGGATTTTCGTCTCGTTGCTGTGTTAGGAAGAGGGCACTTTGGCAAGGTACACATTATACATACACACCTTTCACTTTATTCACACACACACACATAACCAAGCGTCTGTATCGTGCATGCGTGGTGTTTGTGTGTTTCAGGTGTTACTCTCTGAGCACAAGAACTCCAGGAAGCTGTTCGCCATCAAAGCTCTGAAGAAGGGAGACATCATCGCTCGAGACGAGGTGGAGAGGTAGAGCTCACGCTGTCGCTTTACCCACGATGCACTGCTCTGACTTAACAACATTTACCACTTTCACACAATAACCACACTGCTGTCTTTCTCTCTCTCTCTCTCTCTCTCTCTCTCTCTCTCTCTCTCTCTTTCTCAGCCTGCTGTGTGAGAAGCGGATCTTTGAGATCGTGACCGGCTCGCACCACCCGTTCCTGGTGAACCTGTTCGCGTGCTTCCAGACCCCGGAACATGTGTGTTTTGTTATGGAGTACACGGCTGGAGGAGACCTCATGATGCACATCCACGCTGACGTCTTCTCCGAGCCGCGCTCCGTGTGAGTGTGTGTGTGTGTGAGAGTGTGTGTAATTATGTATAGAAATGTTAAGACATTCACAAAGTTATTGTTTTTTAACCATGTACCATTCATCTAGGAACCTCTGTAGTCCAACCAGGGACCGCTGAGGACTGTGGTGGCCATTGTGTTTATTTTCATTTTTACGACCTCTGGTCAGAACTCACACGCTCATTCACACACTAAGGGCGATTTAGGAATATCCGTCAGCCCGGTCTACATGTTTGTGGATTGTGGGAGGAAACCGGAGTACCCAGAGGAAACCCACTAAGCACAGGGAGAACATGCAAACTCCATGCCCACAAACCCAGATGAGGGAATCGAACCCGGACCATAGAGGTCTGAGGCAACAGTGTTAACCACTACGCCACCATACCACAATAAATCCCTAATCATCCATAAACATCATCAGGCAATGAGTTTCACCCCGACTGACCCTCTGTTAGATCTTTGCTTTGTCTTGTCAGGTTTTCCTTCAGCAGGTGATGAACTTAGCCATTACAGAACAATTCACGACTTTGCCGTAAAACGGTCACGGGATCATCAGTCTGTAGCATGAAACTCTGTTTCATGGGTTTTAAAGCATCTGGCTGAAAGTGAGCAGATACTCTACCAGTCCCAAGTTTGGACTTTGGACAAATAGTCTTTCCTGATTTGTATTTCCTTCTACAATGCTGTAAAACAATGCTAAAGGCGTCCGAACTAAGCAACAATCTATTTTAAATGGTTGATATCGAGATGTGTCTGTGAGTTTTGGTCTTGATTCCCGAAGATGGTCCTCATGAGAGCCAGTTTCATCGTGGTGCTTCATGGATTTTGCAAATGCACTTGCCAATACTGTTCTTGGGGACACTGGGGGCTCAGTGGTAGGTTTCTTGCCTGCCATGAGGAATTCAATTCCCACCCAATGCCCAAACTCCAGCCACTGGATGCAGTGCCGGTCCCAAGACCGGATAGAATGGGAGGGTTGCATCACGTGGATCGGATGGTCCATGACAGGAGCAGCCAAAAGACCAACAAACAACTTGACAATACTGGTCTTACAAGAACTGTTCCAGAACAGCTGACCGTCAAAATAAGAACTAGCTGGTGTCGTTGTTACTTAATTGCCTAAAGCCATATGTGTTTTGAAATCTCCAGTATTGCTCTAGAATGTAGAAACTAAATAATTAAACAAAAAGCACTGAAACCGGTGTGGAAACCAGTTCTGCTGGCAGTCATACACACGTCACATCATAAGCAGCTCCTTCACGTCTCCTTTCTCTTCTCTTCCTGTCCTTCTCTTATAAGCTGATCTTTTGTCCATAGCATTCTGTACGGATAGTTTTCTTCATGTTTTTGGTAAACTATAATCCGGTCTTCCTTTTTCTGAGCTTTGAGGTGAAGCTTCTGAACTGACTCATGTGAAGTCTTCTTTTGGTTGTTGACTTTGACACGGATACGCCTACTTCCTGAAGGGTGTTATTCATCTGGACAGCTGTTGTGTAGAAATTGTCATTTACAAGGCAAAGTATTCTTCTGTCATCCACCACAGTGGTGTTTTGTTATCTTTCTCGGCTTTCGGTGTTCCTGAGCTCACCGGTGTGTCATTTATTTGTTAAGAATTTGCCAAAAAAATCTCTCTCTCTCTCTCTCTGATGGGTTTGTTCTGATGGGTTTGTTTTGTGTCACAAAACAAGGCTTCAGACATCATGATGTTTATTTTATTCTTGCTCATGTTTTAATATTTTGTGATTGTCTTTTCTGTGCGTGTGTGTGTGTGTGTGTGTGTGTGTGTCCTTTAGGTTCTATTCTGCTTGTGTGGTTTTGGGCCTACAGTTTCTTCATGACAATAAGATTGTGTACAGGTGAGACGTAATCAGCATTCCTCAGCGAGTCAGAAACAGACACACACAGACAGCCACGCCCACATACACATTCTGTCAGAAAAATATAATGCTGTACCATTTGCTTGATAGGGATCTGAAGCTGGATAACTTGCTGCTGGACACTGAGGGCTTTGTGAAGATCGCTGACTTTGGCCTCTGTAAAGAGGGTGTGTAAACGCTGCTCTAACTACACAGGCTACATTGTGTTTCTTTGTTTTTTGTATTGTGTTAGAGACACAGAGAGAGAGAGATCCACGTTTTGTGCTGTTATATGACAAGAATTAACAATGGGATGAGTCGATGTAGCAGAGTTACTGTTACCATCCTGAGGTTGATTATTTTCCCATAACAGCGTTTCCCAAAGTGCTTTTACAGTATATTGTTGGAATATGTTTATTTATTTACTTTATTATAGAGCAACACATATTTTTATTGGCAGTTCAGTGGCATAGTGGTCGCCTGGCACCTCCAGGGTCCGGGTTCGATTCCCGCCTCTGTTCTCCCCGTGCTTGGTGGGTTTCCTCCCAGTCCAAGAACATGCAGATTAGGCTAATTGACGTTCCCAGATTATACGGAGTGTGTGAATGTGTGTGTGAGTTTGGACAGGACGTTCTACCACGGTTGTAAAAATAAATACCCTGGTCACCACTGGTAGACTGTAGATGAATAGATTTATGAATAAAAAAAACATTTTCCTTCCATACAGTACATGTTAATGTTAATAAATGTCACTTCATAGAACAATTTATGGGGGGAAAAATTTTATTATTAATATATTTAAATGATGTAGAGTATCTTTACACCGCACAGTTCTCTGGTTAAGTTGTTACTATGGAAGCGATAAAGTATTAATGGTGCTACCTTGAGATCTGGAGAGGTAGAAAATAAATCGTCAGCTTCTGACCAATCAGATTCAAGAATAAAACAGCTGGTATTTTCTCATTCCAGTGATAAAAACAGAATGAGCTAAGATTGCTAGGGGTTTATCACCTTAAATGTGCTTAAATATCAGAATAAAAAAAGAAAACATGATATAATGTTGTGGTTGTGTAGTTCTCCACCCCAGCTGTTATTTTCAGATTTCAGGCCTCATCTGCAATACACCTGCTACATATATACTATATATAAAGCATATTCTAAAATAGCGTTTAAGTCAAATGTGAAACGAGAAAGCTGGAGATGACGCCGCCCTAGTAGATGACTGTTATTTGCAGTTCATTTTCTCAGACAGAGAGATAAGGAGGTCGTCAGGCTTGTCCCACACCTTGTCTCTCTTCCTGTATAATCCAGTGTGTGAAAGCTTCATTGTATGATAAAAAGATCTTCAAAAAACAACGTGCATCACTTATCTGTTTTTTAAGTACATTCTATCTGCTTATCTAACGGCAAGGCGCATCAAGTCAGAGCAGCCTGACACCGAGTACACTCATGAATAACACGAATAAACCAGGAGCGAGAAAAGAGAAAGGAACATGTAATTGTTGCATAATTTTATTTATTATATTATAATGCCATGTAGATTTTATATCAGTGCAGCCTATGTTAATAAAATAAGTAGATAATTTTCTTCTCTCACTTTTTAATCTCTCTCTTTCTCTCTCTGTCTGTCTGTGTGTGTCTGTAGGAATGGGGTATGGGGACAGGACCAGTACATTCTGTGGCACTCCAGAGTTTTTAGCCCCCGAGGTTCTGACTGACACGTCCTACACTCGAGCGGTGGACTGGTGGGGGCTCGGCGTGCTCATCTACGAGATGATGGTTGGAGAGGTGTGTGTATGTCTGTTGAAAAGTGTTGACCTCCTGCAGTCCTACTGTATTTGCACCCAGTGAAAACCTTATACCGCCGCATCACCAGAGAGTGTCTTTTATTGTCTTATTGTTTTTAAGTTCTAACACCTTAATCCATCTCTAAATGCCTGCCGGGCTGTGCTCCAAATCAAGTTTAAGATCATTACCTGCTGATGTACTGAACATCCTAAGGGTAAACACAAGAGAGGATTAAATGCATTACCTTTAGCCTTGCTGTGTCATCAGATGAAAAATGCTTCAACCGAGACTCATTTTAAACGTATAGGAATCTGCTGCAATTAGGACGCCTGAGCGTCTGGGCCCTGGGAGTGGGACGGGGCACCCACATGAGATTTTGTTGTATAGCTCCTATACACTTGCACGTATAAAGTACATGGGAAACCCAGTAGACATTTAGACCTCATTGAGCTGAACAACTTTGGGATTGCTCAAATGGAAGTCATTTATTTGGGGATTTTTTTGAAAAATTTACCCAATGGATTTTGATATACTCCTCCAATGGGGTTTATACGATCACCACCAAACTGGGCTGATATGATCGCAAGACATTGAGGATGCAAAAAGGGATTTTGGATATTTTAAATGGTTGAGCCATGGTGATACCTTACACTTATTAAAGGTAGGCTAATAAGTTCCTAAGTGACATCATATTGAGTGACATCTTATTGTGTGACATCTTATTGTGTGACATCATATTGTGTGACATCATATTGAGTGACATCATATTGAGTGACATCATATTGTGTGACATCATATTGTGTGACATCATATTGAGTGACATCATATTGTGTGACATCATATTGAGTGACATCATATTGAGTGGCATCATATCGAGTGGCATCATATCGAGTGACATCATATCGAGTGACATCATATCGAGTGACATCATATCGAGTGACATCATAGTGTGATGCTGTCTTTCCAGCATACAGGGCTTTTTAGGGGTGTAAACATGCTAAAACAGGTTTTGTGATGCGCCTGGACAGCAATGGCGCAGGTGCTTGGGCTTGATCATTGTTGCTTTGCAACTGTATTGTTATTATTAATGCTTCATCTTCAGTGCAGCTACTGAGACGCATTTTAAATATACTGTAAATACACCGATCAGCCAGTCTTGTGGAGTCATGCCCTGAGGGGTCAGAGTTGTCCTGGTGGTGCAAGTGGAACCTACTGTACACACTACTGGGTATAATAATGTGTGTTATAATGTTATGGCTGCTCTGTGTATACAGGTTTCAGGAATGGGCAAGTGTCTTATATTATTTAGGCAATATGATGAAATTAAATTGATTTAATTTTAACCAACTACATGATCCACATACTGTTATAGCACATTTACCCCTTTAGCATTTAGCACTTTTCAATAGGGTACTGAGAATATATGGCTTCTCGCAATGGTAGTATTTTTTGACAAGGTAGCATAATTTGGCAGAACAGCGGTATTGATCAATGCCATTCATGAGTTAAAGGTTCATTGTTTCTATAGTAACAGCAATGTTACTATGGAATGGTGGATATTCCATAAAACCTTTTTACAGATAATTTAAAAGCAAACAAACAAAAAGTTTGTACTGTATGCATTGGTGTGGTGAAGGAGACATTGCAGTACAAAGACGTTTCCAGTACCAGCGCTTTGTAATAGTGAGCCAGTTTTACTGTAACATGAGCTTGTTTTGTGGACATTCCACAATGTAACTGTCCAAAAATGTCATATTAAAGTCATAAAAATCGGAGTCATGGAAAATTTTACTATTGTTTTAGAGAAATAAAGAAGGACTTCAGCGTGTGCTATTATTGGAAAATAATCAACAATAACTGCTTCATCACAGCACCTGAACCGGATTAAACCAGGAGGATTATTTACACACATTGAATTAAACTCAATGTGTATGCGTGTGTGTGTGTGTGTGTGTGTGTGTGTGTGTGTGTGTGTGTGTGTGTGTAGTCTCCTTTCCCAGGTGATGATGAAGAGGAAGTGTTTGACAGTATTGTCAACGATGAAGTACGTTACCCACGATTCCTTTCCACAGATGCCATTAGTTTAATGAGACGGGTAAGCTTCCTATCTATCACTTCCTCTCTCTCTCTCTCTCTCTCTCTCTCTCTCGAGCAAAACTAATCCATTTATCTAGCCCTCCAATGATTTAGTAGGCTATATGCTCTAAGCATTCTCCATATGATTTCTGAAGTTGTAGTTTATGTAAACTATTTAAGATTAGCCCCGCCCATTTAATTTTAAATGAAGCAAACAGCCTTTGAAATTGTTGTATTCTGTTGTGACTTAGTGCATGAATCCGGGGCACATAACTGGAGTTTGCAACATGCAGTGCAGCATAGAAAACATACTCGCTGGGGACGTCCATCAGTGATGGATGTAGTCGGCTGATCTTATCGAATTGTTAACCCTCATAGGCTTTCACATCTTGTCAGGTAGAGATGGCTGGACAGAATCACAAGTTGACCAACTTTAAAGAAGTTCCTGCGATTAGTGGCAAAGGTTGAGTGATGAACAAACCGCATAGAGAGGTAGACGGCAAACCATGCAGTGGGGATAATCAGATAAAAGGATCAGTGACTCAATCAGCCGTAACATTCAAAAATTATCATCACAATCACCTAGTTTTTGGGTTCCTCTTCGTCGATTGTTTGTCCAGTGCATCCCATGGGTGCTCAATCAGAACGGGATCTGGAGAGCTTGGAGGCCAAGTCTGTGACCTTGGGTTCTTTGCCTGAATGCATGGGCTCCTTGAATTGACATGTATGATGAATATACATACACTCTACACAGGTGTATACATCTTCTTAGTCACATCTTATTCATCTTAATCATTTAAAGCTCTGTGACCCTGACCAGGATAAATGCTGATGAATGCCATGTCCATCCATGCTCATTTTGTTTCCTGTTCTCGCCCTGTCCTGTCGCATCGTTGGTTTGTTACTCAACTCTTCTTTGATTGTTCTGTGTTAAGAATTTACTACACATTTTGACATGTTGTTGTGTAAAAGTGTCTGCTTGTGTTATTATTCTTTAAGTCCAAGCTTCGTCCACTGTTTCAGATTATGGATTATCCAGAATAAACTTTCATAAAATCATATTAGATCAGCCATGAAGTTCATTGTGTCACATAACAAGCGAATACATATGAGAAATATCATCACCTTTGCTGATTGACTGGGTTTGTATCTAATTGACAGTTGCTAAGGAGGAACCCCGAGAGGAGGTTGGGCTCCAGTGAAAAAGATGCAGAGGATGTGAAGAAGCAGCCGTTCTTTAGGGTGAGAAAACACCAGAGTCTAAATTCACTGCTTTCACGAAGGCATTGAACTATTCCATACGTCCAAAGAAAACTATAAAAAAGTAGTTAAAAGTTATCAATGAAACAAAATCAATAATTGGTGTGATGAACCTTAGCTTAAAGTATAGTCTCAGGTACAATTTCTGCAGTGTTGTGATGAAATTAGCTGTTTAGTTTTACTGAATCTCCTGCAGAACTAGTCACAAGCTTTCATACTCTCTCATTAAAAATGTTTCATGCTGAGCCAAGAGGTGTTTTACTATAACCAGAGTGCAGATCATTTTTGACTCACCCTTTAGTATATTTGAACGCAACAAATGGTTTTAATTAGGATTTAGAACGATGATTCTAATCAAGATAACTCACTCTAACACTTCTACACATCTCTCTCTCTCTCTCTCTCTTTCTGTTTAGGAGGTGGACTGGGAGGCCCTGATGGAAAGGAAGGTGGTCCCCCCCTTCGTGCCCCCATTAGAAGGGAAGGAGGATGTCAGTAACTTTGACGCTGAGTTCACCAGGGAGGCGCCCACTCTGACTCCACCTCGTGAACCCAGGTCGCTGTCACGCAAAGACCAGGACTGTTTTAAAGACTTCGACTATGTCTCGGACCTGTGCTAGGGCACAAAGATGACAGAGAAAGGGCTAAGGAAAACACGAACCATACACTGATCTTATACTGTGACTGGGAGATTTGGGCTGCGTTCCAATCCTCCTCGGGTAGCCTTCCAGACGCTCCCTCATCTCCGGGTAAGGCAGCGAGGGTCAGGAGAGGAATATAGGCTACGATTTGAGACCATCACTGCAGCAGTTCAGGTATACAGGATAAATGAGGACCATGAGGAATTATTCGTCTCACATCTTATTCCCGTCTCTGTCCAGTTCTACATCTTCTCCAACGTCACACTGTCTGATGGCATGAAGTGATCTCTTCACGTAAAATACACAAACATGGACAGAATTGTACCAAGGTATTAAATCCCTAGCAAGCTTTATGATTATGATTCCTTATAGCGAGAAAGCAAAGAAAATTCTTTTATCAGAATGTTTCCACACCAGGCCAATCAGCAGCTGGTCATGCTTTCAGAAGTCTGTGTATCGACCCTTTGCAGCTCAAACAGGAGCGATCCGTTATCTCCAGCTCTGCGGTCAGGCTGTGTGGAATCTCACCCTGAGTACATGTAGACTTTCATGAGCGCTGTATGGAGAACAGCTGGAGAACCCAGGCACTGACAGTCTTATACATACTGTACTGTGATCATCATTTTTGATGCGCCTTCTTTAAGAATCCCCATCCCGGTCCTGGACAAGGTCAGGAGAAGTGAAGTCTGCTCTATACAGTAACACTTGTCGTCTCTAGACATTAATGTTGTAGTTTTTGAATTGCTGCAGGTCCCTCATTTTTCTTAAACGTCGTCCTCATATACAAGAATACGCACTATATTACAGTTGTCCTCTCCAGGCCGAGCAGCACCGAGCAGTGTAGTCAAACCTGTCTCCATTTACTGTCTCGTCCAGGACTCGGCTTGTCCTTACTTTCTCAGACCACACGAGGGAGCCACATGAAACGAACAATCTTCGAGTGTGAACCTGACCAGTATGTGAAGTGTGTGTGTGTGTGTGTGTGTGTGTGTGTGTGTGTGTGTGTGTGTGCGCAAAGTCTACCCATTCATTTTGTGAATAAACCTGAGTGTATGTGACTTGAGTTTCATCTGTCAGCTGTGATGTCATAACCTCATCGGGACATGGGGTTTAACTGCAAAAATAAATGCGTAAATAAATAAATAATGAAAAAGTCTTTGGTTGATTTTTTTTTGTTTTGTTTGTGGAACACAACAGTCTCTATTCTCATGTCAGTTAAATGCTTCCTGTCCATCTCATATCCTGTTCCGGTGTTTCTGTGGAGGCAGATCTCTGACAGGGAGAGAGAGAGCAGAGCAAACAGTCCGTAAGCAAACACAAATTTCCACTTACTCAAATGTAGCCCATCTCTCTCTCTCTCTCACACACACCCACGCACACACACACCCACACACCAATTGCACCATTACAGGAACTTGGCTGGGAGTTATTGACACATCACCCGTATAGTCCTGACCTGACTCCGAGCCGTTTCCACATGTTGGGGACATTAAAGGAGTTCTAGTGAGGCCAGAATGAAGCTCCAGATGTGAATCATTGTTCCGGTCTCCAGAGAAAACTTTCTATTATGATGGTGTCCAAGCACTAGAGAGAGTTTTTACTCTCATACAGTAACTGTGCTCTATTATCTTATACAATCAAAAGTCTTGCTTTGACCTGAACGACCATTGCTTAAGACTGGTCTATTTTTTAAATGAATACAAAATGATGTGAAATTATTATAATAATCGTAATATTAATTTTATTTAAATTTCACAATATGAGACAATATTTTCCACTTGCTTCGAAGTTAAGTGCAGCTGAGACAAATTAGTTGTGTGAAGTTTGTTTCTTTACTTTTGCACTGGAGCTAAAAGGCTAGTGTAGCTAACAAGAAAAATGTGTTTGTACCTGCTTTTTTTAGACTAGCATGTAAAATATTAAATGCAGTTTGACGGAAATTCATTTAAAATCTGGACAGAAGTATTTCACAAGGTTAAAATCAGTCTTATTCACATGTTGAAACCATTACATCATATATTCAAATAGCATGTGGTCGAAGATGATGCTAATTGTGTAAGTACAGTAAAGTCTCATTAGTCACAACAAGGGTTTTTCCCCCAGTAATTTAACAACACATCTGAGGTGGATGTAGATAATCAAGGCGGTTTGGTCTGGTTTTCATTCCACCACTCCATTACAATGTTCATATAAAACAACTAGCTATGCGCTAGCTAATGCATCTGCCTCTGGCAGTCTTTTCTCCCAAAAGAAGCTTTAAGAGTTCAGTTTAAATGCTACAGTTTCACCAAAATTTCACCAGGAGTGACTCCTTCCCAGGACTCTCCACTATAACAAAATTACTCCAAAAAAAACAACAACGTCTCAGGCAGGAGCTCATGAAAGGAGCCAGAACTACATCTATAGAACTGCAGGCTTCACCTGTCTCAGTTAAGCTCAGTGTTCATGATTCAACAATAAGAAAGAGCCTGGCGGCAAAAACGGCATCCATGGGAGAGAGTTCCATGGTGAAAGCCACTGCTGACCTAAAAGAGCACAAAAGCTTGACTCACATTTGCAGAATAGACTTTTGGCCAAATATTATGTGGACTGATGAGAAATAAAGATTAACCTTTTGAAAGGTATGCGTCCCGTTACATCTGGCATAAACTAACACAGCATTTTATAAAAAGAACATCATACCAACAGTGAAACGTGGCGGTTGTAACTTGATGGCCTGAGGCTTTGCAGCTTCAGGACCTACACGACTTGCCATACTTGATGCAACCATGAATTCTGCGCTCTACCAGAAAATCCTGAAGGAGAACGTCTGGCCAAAGGGTTTCCGAGTGGCTTAGTCAAAGTCCAGATCTAAATCTGATTCAAATGAACTTAAACAGACTGTTTACGCTCAAAAGCGCTCCACTGTGGCTGAATTAAAACAATTCTGCACAGAAGAGTGGGTCAAAATTCCTCCACAGCGATGTGAAAGACTCAATGCCAGTTATCACAAATGCTTGATTGTAGTTGTTACTGCCAAGCGATGAATCCAGATGAATATTAGAGTGGCACGACTTCTTACAGGAATAATTATAAATCCAACCCTAGCTAACAAATCACAAGAAGGATAGTATATTAACGTTTTTAATGTATTTTGCAGCGGACATTTGTTTTGTGCTTTTTTAAAACAGGTCATTTTCATTTTGTTGAAACAAAGGCTTCAGAAGTATATATATATTTAAATATGGACTTACAGTAGTAGATCTAGTCATTATTTAAACTGGTTACTATAGTGTTCTCAAACCTGTTACTGCCTTTATTCCTGGAGATTCAGTGCAAACCTGAAAGCACACACTGTTTAGTCTTTACTCTAACTCCACTTGAGGTAAGTGAAAATGTACATCAGTATTTTTTTGCCCAACTATTTTTCATCGTATACATAGAAATGTTACATCTGTTGTTGTTGTTGTTGTTGTTGTTGTTGTTTTTTTCACACACATCTTGTTCAGTGAGAATAAAAGAAATGAGATGAGGACAAGAGGTTCGGATCCCTAATGTTCCTGATTTTCAGCATGATGCAGGATTCAGGTAGGGGCGATGGAGAGATGATGATGGAGAGCTGTATCAGGAAGAGATGTGTCAGGATGCCCTCACCAGACCAACCTAAGCACTCTGTTCCCTTTCACTCTGCTGCTCTCTCTTCAAATCCAATTACACTGAAAAATTTGTGAGTCTGTATTCTCACCACTTTACTCAGTTGTACAACCGCATTGCCACTGCATTAAAAACTCCATCCTGTGTTAATAGACTCCTTTTGCTCTTTCACTTCTGTAATAGCTTCTCTCAGAAACACAATCACCCCATTTGCTGTTTTCGTGGATTTACAGTAGAGTCTCCCTCTGCTTCCCTTTTAGTGTTTAACATCTAGATTAAAAAAAAAAGAGCTTCTGCTCGTCTGTTCTTGTGTTTTTGTGTACTTTGGCTAATGCAGCCTTTCGGTCAGGCTATTTGTAACGGTTTGAAAACCACGTCTGGAAGGTCAGGTATATGTCTGAAATGTCTTATGAGCAACACAGGTCTAAAAGCTCTGACATCTGCACACAATCAATATTATAGCAGTAAAATTATTAGTGTGCCATAACTGGCAGCATGGTGGCTTGGTGGTTGGCACTGTCGCCTTGCACCTCCAGGGTCTGGGTTTGATACCCGCCTCCATATGCATGGAGTTTGCATGTTCTCCCTGTGCTTGGTCGGATTCCTCTGGGTACTCTGTGTGAGTGGGTGTGTGGCTGTAGTGTGTGAGTGGGTGTGTGCCCTGTGATGAATTGGGAAGCCTTGTGCCTGGGATACACTGTAAAAAATAAATTGTACATTTTACGGTAAAAAAAAACGGCAGCTGTGGTTGCCAGAAGTTTACCGTAAAAAATATGATAGCAATGTTATTGGTTGTACGGGATTGCACTCATTATACTGTATATTTTACAGATTTTAATTTTTTTTTTTTTTTTTTTTTTTTAAATTTTATAAATGTATAATTAACATTTTTATG